>APFE031722566.1:286331-366310 GCA_000404065.3 Pinus taeda
ATTGGCGAGGTGTATGAGCAGATGGATACCATGTTGGGGCAAATAAAAGATATTGTTCATAACAGAGATCCCGACTTGTACAAACTGATTCACGATTGTGTGTGTGAACGGTGGAATAGACTTAATCTTCCACTATATTGTTTGGCGTATATCCTTACGCCAAAATACTATTCTACATCTTGGTTGGGCCAACCTGCACCAGGGGGTGGGATTAGGACCAAACCCCATTTAGATGCAGAGGTAACTAGTGGATATTTGCAAGCATTAGAAAAGTTGATACCTGACAGGGAGGAATGTGTAGCTGTGCGCCTTGAAATAGGCAAACTTCAGTGGCACTGGTTTGTTTGGTAACTTCCATGCAATGGAAGACTGAGACAGATTTGATTCTCTCACATGGTGGGAAACATATGGCGGCCAGGGACTTTTGCCAAAATTGGCAAAATAAGTTCTATCACAGGTTGTAAATACTTCTTCTGCAGAGAGGTGTTGGAGCACCTACAACTTCATACGTAATGTGAAAAGAAACAGACTCAATGAAAACCGAGCAGAAAGCTTGGTTTATGTGCACTACAACTTGAGGTTGTTGAGTCATTACTGTGATCGGGCTTATGAGGATGCCGCATATAAAATTTGGGACAATCACCCAGAGGATGACAATTTGGAGGATGGCACTATACATCTTGAAGAACTGGAAGAAGAACTTATAAGGGATGAAGATGAAGCACCTGCAGCAGCCATGCCACCTCCACCATCCAATAGCAGTGCTCGAGTTTAGAGTCTTGTTCCTTTGCTTTCGCCACCTCCATCTACACCCTCACGTGGAGGGCATGTGCCTTATAGTTCTGGTCGTCGGTCTGTGTGGGAGACTCTTAGAAGACCACCACGACCTGCTTATACTCCTGGAGACGCTTGTGGCAAGGGCCACATGTCTATTTACAGTTTAATTGTCTTTTCTAGTTTCTATTAGTTTTCATAACTGTTGAGTCTTGAGTCCTTGACTCTTAACTCTTGACTCTTTCATATCATAATGATATTTTTTGTAAACAATATATGACTGTGACAATGAAATTTGAAGTTTGAAGTTGGCAATTATAACTCATTGGTAATGATTGTGAATTATGAATATGATGCTTCGTGAAAGACTAAAGTTGTTTCATTTCATTTCATTATTCATGTTTCATTTTATAACATTTCATTTGATGTTAATAGTTAGAAGTTAGGACTTAGAAATATCTAAGATGTTATTTCTTGTAATGGTTAAACTTAGCTTACAAGTACAACTTTGGTGATCAATAATGATAAATGTTATATATTGAATTTTCAATTTTGAAAGCTTGAAGTTGAAACTTTAAGAGTGAATTTGATGAATCATGGTTCACGAGACTCAATATGTTGCAGTTGTAATATGTATTTTATTAACTTGTGGACATGGTTGATGAAGATTATAACTTCTAGATGATTGATGTGATATGGTTCAATGATCAATCTATGTTTTTTTATGTTTTTTATATCTAATTCATCATTCTACATGTTTTTGTTGACATATATGTATCAAAATTAAAAAAATATAAAATATATATATATATTTTTAAAACATCGCTCCGGGATTCGCTCCCAAACCAGGAGCTTCTGAAAATGTCGCTCCCGCTCCCGTTTTCGCTCCCTCTCCTCACTTTCGCTCCCGCTCCCTCTCCTCACTTTCGCTCTCGCTCCCAAGTAACATTGGGCCAAGGTAAAGAGAAAATTATTTTTAAAACATCGCTTCGGGATTCGCTCCCAAACGAGGAGCTTCTGAAAATGTCGCTCCCGCTCCCATTTTCGCTCCCTCTCCTCACTTTCGCTCCCGCTCCCAAGTAACATTGGGCCAAGGTAAAGAGAAAAGGTTTCCAACAATGAGTACCAGCAAAGCCAAGGCTCATGAAACCTTTAAGAAAACCCTTAAGTTGAAGCAAAGAAAACTAGGGTTTCCCTCTTAGGCTAACTACTAGGGAAAGAAAGTTTATGGATGAAATCGAAGTGGATGCCCACCAAAAGGATAGATTTTGCGGCAAATACCATCCTCTTGATGTTTAGGCTCATCAAACACAGAAACTCCACTTGCGTAAGGATTCACACCAAGCCCCGTTGTTGTAACTTGGCCTTGAAAGTGCCAAATTAGGATGGAGAGAATGTGGATAAGAATACACTGTGATCACCACCAATGTAGACCAGTCTCTTGTCCCTTGGGTAAATGGAGTCTATGATGTGTGAGATATGCCAAAGTTTCACTAAGGAGGCGAAAACCTTGATGCCCTAGCACCAAAATCTTGAACAATTGCCTATCTAATGGAAAATCAATTTTGCATGGGAGAGCTAATGAAAGATCACCACTAGGACCATCAATGCTCTCGTTACATATAAGTAATGCATGCAATATTTCAACTAGATAGCATTTAATTGTTCTTCAACAAATTAGGGCACAAGTTTAGCATGACATAACATCAATTATTCCATACCTTAGACATAGGAAATAAGTCTTCAACTATAAAGTCACTTACAAGATAACATGTAAAAAGATTCCATCATTGATTTCCAAAGAAATAGCTCCAAAGAAAACTCTTTAGCTCCAAATATCAAAGTGCCTCAATAGATCTATTTTTCTCCCAAGAAGAGAGGCAGAAAACAATCCAAGAGGTGGAAATTCTCACTTGTGATGATGATGATAAGTTACAATGAATCTCTCTTCTATTTATATGAAGAGTAGAGAGACCTAATTTAGCCTACAAGCCCATCTAGCCATAAAATAATGTGCAAATAATAGCCTAGGTCACAAGCTGACCTAGTAGCTTTTATGCAATAAAATTAATCTCCACATGATAAAGCCGAAATGATGACATCATGCGTAGGCTTCTTTAGGGATGACATTGAGGGCTTAAAGTGTCATGATGAGTGTAAAGGCCCTCTAAAATCATGTTCTAGGGGTTGGCCCCTAGATCTCCACAAAATTCTCTGTGGACCCCGATTTTGGGCTTGGGGCACAAAATTGGGTCTCATGGGTCTCCAAGTGGTGAATATGTTTGGCTCTGCTACAACGTTGAGGGCACTGAAGATGGTGCTAGCCATCCCATGTCTCAAGTTACGAGGCAAATCTCATCTGGGCCCTGGATCAATTGCCCGACCCTGTAATACTGCTAAGTTGATTGGGGGCATGCTAGTCCAGATGCATCATCCCATAAATGATATAGGGAAAAGTGTAGGAACTCTGAGAGTGCTGAGGGTGCCCATGGATACAAATGATGCTCTACAACTATCTAGAGTCCCATGGCTATGGATGCATCACTTGTGGGTGCCAATATGTCCCTTTGGAGGACCCGGGCCTTAGTTAGGTTGCCCAGACCTATAAATGGAACCACTTGCTAATTACACACAATATTCAGTGCTACAACTTTAACCATTAGGTACATTAGTATTATTTCATCTAAGTGAACCAAGCTTGAAATAAATGGGCAAGTTAATACTTCATATAAGGCTTCTGTTTCGAAATTGGGGCCTTAGCGACGTAATGGTGTTACGTTCCTACCTAGGAGTGGTTGATAGACTATCCTATTAGGTGTTCCCAACCCCCAAGGGGAAGTGACATGTCCTTGGTCCATCCTTCAATAAATAGGTGCCATGTGAATAATGATGGAATGGAGGGGCGAGACCTCATGGTCAAGTGCCATGGTTAAAGTGACTGACTATGATGGAGTACCTCATCTTGGGTGTAGTGATGTGAAGAGGGAGCACTTGTGGATGTATGAGTTGCCTTGACTTTTGTTTTTCCACCCCTCGAAATGCCTTTTAATTTTTCTTGATTCTTCTTTGTATTACTACTCGTAGCTCAAGGAATGAGAGGTTGCATTGTATGATGTATATCTGAAAATTTCTACAAAATTTATGTTGCAACAACTGAAATTAATTCTTCTAACTGTAAATTAATTATGCAGTTTATTGCTATGGCAACAACTAATTAACCACAATGTAATCTTCACAAATAAAATACTACGGAAAATAAAAGCGCTGGAAACTAATAAATGCTAGCACACACATAAAAATGACACCATTTTTTTGGACAAAGGTCCCCAGAAAAACCAATGTGGAAAAACTGGTTGCAGCAGTTGAGGGTTTATATTATTGTTATGCAACAGAAATTCCGAGTACAATAAAATGTCGCCAAACTAGCTTTTCTACCCAAGAGAAATACTGGCAAAAATATGTTCAAGGATTTTACCCTCTCTTCGAACAATCTTGACACCTGACTGCCTTTGAAAAGCAAGTTGTTCACTTGCTCTGCACAGGGCCTGCATCACCCTAACACAGACCTTCACACGCTTGGCCTAGAATTGCTGCCAATCTAGCCATCCCACTTGCTGCTGACCGGGAAAATGCTTCTTTGACCCTCTGGAAGATCTTCCCGACCAATGGAACTGAAAACGTCCTCCCCTTCAGCCAAATCGAACTGCTCTGTTGAAGCAATTATGCAGTCCTTGCATTGCTTCCTAGAGAAAATTTTGGCCTCCTCTTTCTGACTCTTCAGGACTGGAAAACTTCCTCTGGATCTCCTACCACTTGCTATTCAACTCCTGGCTCGATCTTGATTGCCGAATCACTCATGCACGTAGGAATTTGAATTGTCTAGGCAACTGAGTATCTGCACTGGTGTGTCCTCCATCTACCCATCGACCTGTTCATGTAATCTCTATTTGGCACTCCAATTGCCACGATTAAAACTTAATCGATAGTTGAGATCACCTCCAAGTCGATTTGTGTGAGTTTCTAGAGAATTCTCACCTTTCTCAATTAATTCTTTTTAATTAACTGCTATCCCTAAGTAAGACTTGGGAAATTTGTAATTATGATCAAATATTTTGTTAGGATATTCCGACACATAGGAAATAGTTAAGTTCAACTTGGTCTAGTATAGAGTTAGGTAAAGTGTGTTTCTTTACCGTTGTATATTTTGTAACTTACAATCCGACGGTCACGATATGTAGTGATCCGACGGTTCATTCTCTCCTCGGTATTACCGACACTTGATCCGTGGCTTGACACCCGATTGGTCCATGAATTCTATTTAAAGCGCATGGAGGGTCATTTGTAGGTTCACCGTGCATGAGAGAAGCTTATGTAAATTTTCATTCTTTTATTAATAAATTGCCTGTAGTAGCCACGTTGGCGCAGGCCGTGGACTGTTTCCCTCTCTGAGGGTTTTAACCACGTCAAAATACTGGTGTATTGATCTGTGATCTGTTTGTGAGCGGTGTCCTTTTGGTGTTCTGTCTGAGGAACTTACCCTGTATATTCCTACAGGGTAGGACCTCAAATTTACTTCCATGCCATTCTCCCCTTTCTATAAGATATTTTAGGCCTTAGACAAAATCTAGAAAGATATTAGAGACCTCTTGGAGAGCCTCTTTCCATTACTGCAGTTTGAGTTCTATTTTGATGGTGAATGCTTTATTGCATTTTGCTGCCTTCTTCTTCTCTTTTGTGTACTAGATGAGTTCCTAATGGCCTTGGCGTTCTCTGTTTTGATTAGTTCTCTCTTAGGCACTGCCATTTTGGGTTTGTGACACAATCTGTTCCTTTCTTCCTTATTGTAGCCGCATTTTGCCTTCTTGTAGCAGTCATTCCTTCTCTTTCAGGGTCTTCTAATTGTATGGAAGTGATGAGAAATGATGTAAAGGGTTTGGAGGATGACGCTAGGGCTCAGAGGGAGTAGTGTAGGTTTGTGAAAATGGAGAGTATGTGCTCTGTGTTTTTTTTTCAAGAATTTTTTAGGGTGAGACAGAGTGTAGCTTTTGTTCTTGAAAGATATTAAATTTTTTCTTATGAAATGGGATGGATGAAATATGGATAGATAGTGGATGGAGGGCTTGGAGTGTTGTGGTGACTTGGCCTTTGCACAAATTTCCTATTTTAATTGTTGTCCCATTCCTCGAAATCATCACACTTTCTAATTTGGTTTTTCCACATTGCATGAGTGAAGGAGTGTGAAGGAGTTACCTGTATTAACTAGTTGAAGATGGCTGAGACTATTGACCAATCCTTAGCTTATAAAACCTCATCTCTCATGCATTGACAACAAATTTCTAACTATAATATTATCAAGAGAAGAGGTCAAGAATATTGCATACCTATACCTACTTGATGGTTGTTAGAGAGGCATGCATGCTGCTTCTAATTTGATGATTAATCCATGATACTCTATAGGTGATAATTTCCTTTGTTTGATTTTACACATGTCTTCATAGCTTGGTGATTCTAAAACTCTATCTTCTAGTTACCATGCGTAAGTTATCTTAGTCAAATCCTACCTTCTTGGAGTGTTGGGTTGGCCCATGGGTGATGTTCACCTTCCCCACACTTTTCACAACTATCATACCCCTTACTAGCACTTCATTTCACCTTCCCTACCTTCCTATAGCCTTCAGCTAGTTTTTTGTAGAAAACCAAGATATCTTGTAGTAACTACAAGAAACCTTGTCGCAGCCTATTTAAACCCATATCTCCCCAATGGTATATTGGATTGACCTGAAATTTTATGAGCATGTTGCCATCATCCTTATGAACCTCCCAATAAAAAAAAAGTGGCCAATGGATGCACGAATCTCAAGAAAAATAAAAAATGGTTGTAGGTGATGGAGGTAGATTTCTCAAAAACTGTGCATTAGAATTTGCTGAAATTTATTGGGCATGTTACCATCATCCATATGCATATCCCCATGGAAAAGTATTTTCAAATGGATGCATAAATATCAAGAAAATTAAAAAATGGTTGTAGGTGATAGAGGTCGATTTATCGAAAATTGTGCCCAAGAATTTACTGAAATTGCTTGGCCATATTATTATCATCCATATGCATCTCCCCCTGAAATATCTTGGAAAATGGATGCATGGTTTTCAAGATACGACAAAAATATTTTTTTGCTCTATTTATTTTTGTTTCATGTAGTAACTACATGATCTTCCAGTAGTATTTCAAGAAAACAAGGAACACGAGTGGTAAAAGCTTGAGAATGATGAGTTGATGGTGGAAATATATGAGGGTGATGGATTCACATGGCCATGGTCCTGTTGGAGCATTTGAGCAAAGGAGGAGAAAGTTAGAATTTGACTTTTTTTTACTAGGCTTGTGATCAATTTTTCTTTTGGTGGCTAACTTGTTTTTGTTGCTTGCATAGGTTGGAGAGGACGTGCATTCATAAGAGAGAGATACATGGAGAAAAGATTTTTATTTTTTTCTTCTAGGCCTACTAACGACCTCAATGAGGTTTCCAATTAGTAGGTTTGCCTAGGCGTGTCAAAGGAGGTTTTCACCTAGGATATTTTCTGTTTCTCATTTTTTCTCTTTTTTTTTCCAACCCAATTGACCGCCTCATGGAGGTTTTAAATCAATGAGCCAATATCAGGCACCTCAAAGGAGGTTTTCACCTGATATTTTATTTTTTCTCTTATTTTTTATTTTTTATTTTTTTTCCTATCCTACTCTACTTGAAAAAACAATATCATTTTCAAGTGTAGGAATACTTCCAATGAAGCCAAGTGCACATCGAAATTATATATAAATTGATGTGTAGGCTTGGAATATATGCTTTGGCAGGTACCTGAATATAAGAGACCAACTTCTTTGATTGAGATGAGATCGAGAATTGTTGAAGAAGAGTGGGTTTCTGCAACTTGACACTTTTCTAGAACCATATTTCAATATAGTTGTGATGCTCCTCGTCCACTTGCTGATTTGCTGATTATTCTCTTGAACATATGGAAGATTTGATGGTAAACATGAGGTCACTTTCCTAATATTTGATTCTGATGTTTTCTCTTCGTCAAGTGAAGCCCATCATTCTTTGGTCTTCTCATTTGAATCTTCTTTTTCCACATGTTTTCCTTCAATGATACCAAGATAATATCGTTTTTGTGATAATCTTTCTAAGCTAAGATGAATGCCATTTAGATCAAGAGGAGATGTTTGGAATTGTTGTACCTTAGCATTGTAAGTGGGCTGAGATACTTCATTGTTATGGGTTCAAAAATGATGGTACAGGGAGTTGAGTGGAAGTGGATATTTGAGATGGATGTGGTTGGGGTTGTAGTGAAGGTGTAGGTGGATGGTATGGATAACATGGAGTTGGGTATGGAGGATATTGTGGATGGCTCGCATAAGTTCATTTCCAACCTTGTTGCCAAGATTGGTTTTGGGGTTGAGATGGCAAAGTTTTCCAAGGAAAGGGTGTGTTCCAATTACTTTGAGATGTATGTGCATAATATTGAAATTGTGAATTACGCTCTTGCCTCATATCAGGTTGAATAGGCTTCCATGGTTCTCTTGGAGCTACATAACATAGCGACATTTATAATTTACTTTCTCCATTGTCCTATTGGTAAACTTCCTTCAACCTTGGTAATGAGGGGCAATATTTAAAATGTGATTCTGCATGGAAAACACTAATATCAACATCTTATTTTTTCCTCATCTTGCATTCTTAACATTTCTACTTGTTTTCCTAGATTGCTAAGAATTTTTGTTTTAAAGTTAGGAAACAAATTTCCAAGTTTAGCTTGACTTAGCAATCTTGATGCTGATTTAATTACTCTTGCCCTTCCTCTTGACATGTGTTTGCATGTTTCACAAATTTCTTCAAATGATAATTCGTATACATCACCTCTACTCATGAGATCAAGTAGATCAAGCCACTTATCCCTAATAGTTCTAAATAAGAGGGTTTTTAGTGTGTTAGATCCTAAATGATGTAATTTTTCCCTCTTAACATTATACATGAACCTCTCTATTATATCCTCAAGGATATCATCTTCTTTTTTATTCATTTTAAAGGTTTATTCTTTAAGATCATTATCTTTATATTTTTCTAGAAATATCTTTTGCATATCATTCCATGATCTTATTGAATTAGTCCCTAAACTCATGAACCATTTAAGAGCTCTATCGTTCAATGTTTCTGGAAACAATCTCAATTTTGAGTGTTTAATAAGTAACCATAAGATCTAAGAACAATTTCAAACTCAAAGAGAAAGGTTTTCAGATCCTCTTACCTCATACCATGAAATTTTGGAAGAAAAGATGGAGGGATGTTCTTCATATGTACATTGATATCAGTATATTGAATTGGAAATCCAAGAGGAGCTTGTTCATTGTCTCTTCTCCATCCATTTCTTCTATCTTCTCTACCATCTCTTCTTCTTCTACTTGCAAAAGTGGATGGTGACGTGGCTCTTATTGCACCACGTGATCAAATGGGGGGGTTGTTGTTGGAGAAGTACTCTCTTTTTTTGAATAAGAATTCTAATGCATGCAATTTTATGTTTTTGAAATGAAATATGCCTAATGATTTTTTTTGTTTTTGCAAGAAGTAAAATAAATGAATCAAATAGGGAAGAAAACAATGCACACTTTGACACCTCCCCAACAATGACACCAAAAAAAGATGAGCCTCGGTATTGCAACAAGAATGTTGCAACTCCTAAGGCTACTAACTTTAATTATCAACCTGGAGTTCGTACAAACTTAAGAGGTATCGGAACTATAGGTGCAGCATACAATGTGTCATTCCTTTGATGTCATGATGTAATGGTGTGAATGTAATAAAATCAGATCTTAAACTAATTACAAAAAATGAAATGGTCGAAATGGAAACCGTAACCTATTTCAGGAAAGAAAATATAGGAAAGAAACCTATTCTAATTGAATAAAGTAAATATCATGAAGTAAATTTCAATCATTATATTTCAAATATTTTAAGCCCATTAATAGATTTCATTGGATTTGGCAATCATCATTGTATTATCCATTTCATAAATTTGTCCATTAGCCCAAATCATTGAAATGTTTTGCATGGGTAAAGAGGAAAGTTCTAAGTGATCTTTAGCATTCCATAATCATTTATTTAGAGCCTACGGGTATTGACTCAAACCTAAGGGACAATAAACAAGCTTCTTGAGCGAATTTGGGCAAGTATATAAATGTTGGAAGGTTTTTACAAGAGATGATGTAGTTACTATAGGGAACTGCAGATTTACTACATGATACTATAATTCACCGAATGGCCAAGAAAATCAAGTCCAAATTGGATGGGACAATTCTTTTTTATTGAATAGGATGTCTTAGGTCTCCATTCCAAGTGTAATCACTCAAAAATAACTCTGTTAACCCATGCTAAAAAATAACAGAAAATTACTAGTCTAAAATCTAGAAATTCGAGAACTAGTGAGCTAGTAAATCTGTCCAATGCCTAACCTAATTAAGTGAAAATGAAATGGAATATTTTTTTATTATATATATATAGTTTATTTATTTATTTTTATTTTTATTTATTATTATTATTATTATTATATCTAATGCAATTGGAATAAACCCGATTGAAGCACGTTAGAATGCTCTAGAAAATAGCAAAAATTTATTGTTATTTGTCATAAAGGACTTACAAAAATCTAGATTTGGGAATAAGCAAACTAATCCAAGTAACTCAATGATTACTATGACTTTCCAAATCTGTTACAATAATGAAATGATGCTTTTGATTCTAAAAAATAACTTACTTCAACCATTTAATCTAGTCCTACAACAAGAAATCATTAATACTAAATGCAGAAATAAGAAAAAACAAGAACACGAGATGCATGTGAATAAGAAGTGAAAAGAAGAAAAGTAAATGATATGAAAGGGCTCTGAGGCTCTCGGGATGGTCAAGCCCAAGGAAAATTAAAGTCCTATGAATGATACCAAGATTTAGAAGTTGAACATGGCACCAATCTCCATTATTTCCATCAATACAATTACATCCCTGCAATAAATGAAAGTGGAGCTGCAAAAATATAAGTTCTCTCCACAAGAAGACTAATACAAATCAACCCCTAGAGGTAAATTCAACTTGGTTTTTATTAAAAATGATTAGGAAGAATTCCCCATGAAAGGAGGAATATTTTCCACCAAAATCCCTCAAATAATGGATTCGGTTCCCAATACTAGCAATTCACATTAAGTGATGGCAAACACATTCCTAGATTTTCTCAGTCAATGGAGCTCTAAAACCAGTGCAATAATTTCATAATATCTTTTTGATTTATTATTTAATATTAATCCTCCGGTAGTAGGGAGCAAGTCCCTAACTTATCTCCTCCTCAAAATCTTCATAATCTGCCCAATATTCTCACAATATTCTAGAAAAATAAATAATATTAGGCACAAATATGAAATTATCCATAAACCTTCCTATTGAACATATTAAAGTTAAAAATACATTATCTAATGCCAAAAAATGAGATTTAATGTGTTGAATCATGGTTAGATGGACCTTAATTTATGTCTCATTTTGAGGCCCATAACCAAGCATGCATCAGAGTTACAATACAAAAGTTAAAAATTTACAATAAAGCATAAACACATGTTTTTGGCTTTTGTTTGTAGATCCTCCAACCAAACTTCCCACAAGAGAGGTGGTGGTCAAGCCTGAAACTACAATTTTTGTAACTGAAACTACAAATTTTGTAATATAATCCCTTCTTAAACAAGGAAAGAAATAAAATAACTTGAACAAGAACAAGGAAAGAATACATGAGAGGGACTAAAGCCTTTGGGTTGGGCCCAAACCCAAGGGCTTCAGCCCTCCAAAGTTATCTCAAATGTAATCCAACAGTAAGCTTTTCATTATGAGTGTTTGGAGACTTCCATATTTGATCATATTGTAAGATATTTTTGGATAACACTGGACAGATCACACATATTACATAATTTTATCCAAAAATATCTAACAAAAATATTTTCATTGACAAAAAATAAGTGTCACATACATCATATGATAGATGAAAATAACAATATTAAGAACTAGGCTCTCAGTAGCTACTCCTACCTCCAAAAATTTTTGAATCCTAATGAGCCTTCAGGCTTGTTTATTTATACAAAAGGTAGTTTAGGGAAAATCCCTTGAAAGGAGGATTGCTTCCCTCCAAAATCTCGAAATTGGTGGATTTGGTTCCCTTGGATCTTCACATGCACTTGAGTTACTCGATTTCTAGTGAATTCAAGTTGTTGGTGAGGAATATTTTGTCTCAAGCCAATTTGGAGAGTAAATGTAGAGGACAAACATCCTATATTGTCTCTAGATGTCTCCAACAAGCTCCTAACTAGTAAATATCTCCAAAAATGCTTCTTTTGCATGCATATTAATGACATTAGGCCACGAAATATGACAAACACCCTTTAGTCTTCCTACTAATCATATTATGGCTAAAAATGTAAATGAATGTGAGAAAATGAGAGTTTTAAGAGTTGGATGATAACACAATGGGCCTAAATATATACCTATTGATGGGTCCCATCAAGTGGAAAGTTTTCTATTGGCAAAATAAATTGGGTGATCTAGGTTACTATCGCTAGGCTGGGCCAAAATAGCTCCCAGAGCAATCCTGGATTCATCAATGTGGACATGAAACTCTTTATTCTAATCCGGGTAAACCAGGATTGGTGAAATTTCTAGTTTCTCGTATAACATATTAAAGGCAACTTCACATTCATAGGTCTAGGAAAATTGCTCAGATTTCTTCAACAACTTCTCCAATGGTGCATTAATTAGGGTGTAATTACTGATGAATATGTGGTAGTATCTTGTGTGGCTAAGATTCGATCTTAGTTGCTTGACAATGGTTGGTATAGGTATATTTAGAATTATTGAAACTTTGGCAGAGTCGAAACACGCTCTTTCTTTACAAACTATATGCCCCAGTAACATTCCAATAGCGACAACGTAAATGAATTTCTTCAAGTTCAAAGAAATGTGTAGTTCTCTACAATGATCAAAATTACTCTTGGCAAGTTGGAGTGTCTTTTCAATAAACTATACTCTTTCCAATCATCCATATAAACTTCTAGGAAGCTGTGAATATAGTTGCAGAAGGCAGCAATCACGATTCTTGAAAACATGGCTAGTGTATTCTTTAATATAAATGACATGACATGGTAGGAATAATAGCCCCATTCAGTTGTGAAGGTGGTTTTCATCTTATCTTCCTCTGCAATGTGAACTTAGTGATAGCTAGAGAATCCATCTGTTAATCTTCCTCATTACCTGAAACATTATCAAGGACTTCATCAATGAATGGAGTACGAAAGGGATCATGGACATAGGCATTGTTCAAGCTCTTGTAATCTACACAAATCCAGATTTCTTTAGAATCCTTCTTGTTTTGAATGATAATTAGACTAACCCACTCAACTTCATTGATTGGGAAGATGAGGTCTGCTTCCAAAATCTTATTCATCTCTCTCTTCGCATTCTCCTTGACCCTTGGGTCTAGTTTATATGGACGATGTTTCACTGGTCTCACCTTTGGCTACAATACGATATTCATTTCTCCAAACTTCCCTTTAATTACTTTGAGCTCTGCAATGGATGATGGGAAAATATCGTCATATTCCTTCAGGAGATCAAAGATATCCTTGGTGGTCTACTCAACCCAATAGTCCTCGATGGAAGCCATTTTTGTTTCTCTTCAGTGCCGATGTTGTGCTTCCACAAATTCAGAGGTTGTTGCTGTAGACCAGTCGTTACAGGGCCATCTTCTACATTTCATTCCCCCTCAGATTCTTTAAAGGTCAAATTCATTAACCCTTCTAAATCGTCTATGTTAGGTTTAATATTCGTCTTCTCACAAGCCACAACCTCCTAAAATATGGATCCATAGGTGTGATCAAAGGCATCCTTGTCACAATAGTCCTTAGTAAGCTCTCCTGCTGGGAATAAGACCCTATTAACTGCTTTCAAGGCAGTTACTATCCTTCCATCATCACTGACAAATGAGAAATCATGGATGAATTAAGTTTTCATGTGATCCCACTCACAAGTCTACCTATTGATTTATTACCTAAGATACCAAGCCTAGGAGAATGTTCCAAGAGTGTGGACAAAGCTATGCACCCACATAATCTCAGGAACTCCTTCCCTAGTCCACCTATCTTTATAGTTCTTGATATGTTAGTGAGAATTAGTGTACCCTTCGTACTTAAGGAGATTGGGTGAGAAGTATTTTGAATACTCGAATCTGCATTTCAATGCGAACTTAATCGTCTCCCACCCCTAGAGATAGTTGCAATTGGAACCCCACCATCTTGTCAGTGTTAATTGAAGGGTGACATCCAGTAAGGGTATCTTGTGTCCCTCCAAGATGTTCAAATCAACTTAATAGATAAAATCAATAATGAAGTTGATACCACTAAAAACATGTTTGTACCAACCTAGTGGATCCAGTGAATAGTTTTGCATCACCTCGAATGGATCTCATGGCCTCCTTGTTGCCAATCATCCCACACAACTTCTGATCCAAATTCATGTCTTTGAACTTTTCTCTAGTTAATCAACCCATCTATTGTAGGATTGACGTATTGTTTTTAGGTTCTTCCCTATTGTCTACTCGATCAGTAAACCTAGGGCCTTGAAAAGGATCTAATAGCTAAATCACCCTGACTCCATCCACCTTGAAATTCATTGTTTCCCTCTTTAGGTCAATTGTTGCATACTTTTCAAAGGCTAAATCTATCCCCAACAATGTCAAATAGGGGTCTTTGTCTCCCAAGATGTCTATGACCTCAAAGTCTACATACTTATTTACCCTTGCTATATCTACTTCCACATCTTCTAGGCATCCAGCCATGAGGATACAATATTGATTCACCATGCGCTACTGAATCAGGAAGAATTCCAACTAGGTCTTCCGAGGTCATCCTTGGTAGGATGTTCATGTCTGGACCCAAATATAGCATATTTTCCTTGATCTGGAACCTCGCAATCTGGGCATTGACATGAAATTCCCTCCCTATCCTTTTCATTTTCCTCCGCACTCGCCTCGAATGCCTTTTGGGTAAGTTGGAGGAGATGAGTCCTTCCAAGGGCTCCCCATCTTTGACGACAATTTTAAGCCTCTTCCACAACTTCCCTCATATTTCTTCATCATTCATGATTTGAAAAAATAACTTGAAACATTCTACTATAGGTTGGGAATTGTTCTGCAGTAGTTTTGGGATTATAGCCTTCAAAATTTTTGGTTTCTCCCCTTGGGTGCCATCAGTTGGAACCATCTATTTGAATATCTCCATGGCATATTTATAGTACTACTTCTGTTGGATGGAATCATAAGAACTTTTTGGTGAGGCAATCTTTATGATCCTTGGCTTTTCGGTGGCCCCAGAGTCAGCTCTAGTCTTATTTCACCCTCAGGTGACTATGTTAATGTTTGACATCAAAGTTGGTCTAGGTTCTTTCGGTTCTGCATTAATAAAATTTTCTCCCCTCTGCCAGCTGCACTCCTCCCACCTACCAATTAGTTCTAGATAATCCTCTGTTGTGTGCATGTTGACTCTACACTGGGAGCACGAGGGTCTTCTAGGTAGCGAGAAGTATCTAGCAACATGCCTTTCTAGTCATAATTATAACAATGAATCAAACCTTTGCCTCCTATTCTACCCCCCCTTACTCCCCCAACTCCTTGCCCTCGATGAGCTTCATGAATTCTAAAGGCATAATGATCTAGTCGATCATGTAACAACCTTGGTGAAAATTTCATGTAATAAAAGTTAATAAAGGAAAAATAAGACCACGGTTAAGGTATGCATATTCCAAGTTGAATGTTGGGAAAATATATACTAGTGGGCATCACTGGATGTGTTTTTGGCTAAGGAAAATTGGCAAAGGCTAAGGCAAAGGCATTAAAAGGTAAAGAGGCATTTTTGGCGCATTTATTTATGAAAATAAAGGAAATTAGGAGAAAAGTAAGGTGAAAGGTCACAGGTTGCATGTGATGAGGAAAAGGAAAATAAAGGAAAATGAAGAAATTAGAGGCCTTGTTTATAAAAGGAATTTTAAGGATTAGTTGGTAACCTTTTTCAGTTAAATTTTGGAGCTCTCTCATTATTCTCTCTCTTTCTTTCACTCTTGTTCACTTAGAGTTTTCTTGGAGCACTATAGCTTTGGATCAAGGAAGGAAAATCAAGCAAAGGGAAATGAAGGAAAGAAAGGATCAAGGAAGAATAGAATGATCAAGTAGCTTCAACAGGAATACTTGCAGGTAACAGATTGCATGTGTGATTTACTAGCTGGTTTGGACATGCATCGATTTTCATGTTGGTGTTTGGTTCTCTTGTTGTTGGTGTGATGATGGTGCTGGACCCACCAACATGTCAAGGGATCTCCCTGGTAAGAAGTCCCAATTATACCTCAGACCATTTGGTGTAGGAGTCCCAACAGTGGGTTGTAAGGTAATGCCTTGACCGTGATATCTCACAGAGGAAAGTAAGATAACTTTATCAGTAGCAAGGGTGTGACTGATGTAGTGAGTTAAGGAAGGTGTATGAGAGGTTCCAACACTTCGAAGGGAGAGGAAGGTGAAGGTGAGTTCCAGGTTGAAAGGGATCAGTCCCAACTCGGCTAGGAACAAACCACACAAAGGACATGCATAGCTTCCGGTGGAGCAGTCCACTCGGATGCGACAGTCACATCATACAAGGTAAGATAACATGAACAACACTCACAGATCAGTCAGAGATGAATGTGATGGTTGATATAGCAAGGTTCATGAGAAAATTTTGTCTGATGTCTGACAGAGAAGTTGACACGGATGGTGAAAACATTAATAACATATGCAACACATTAACAACAAGATTCATATAATTGCATGTGAATCAGTTAATACACAAGTACGTAAGTTAAACAACTTATATCATTAAGGAAATCGAAGCAGTCCAACCACAATAACAACATATGCATGAAAATATGTTGGCTCTTATTATATAAAGAATTGTAAGTCATAATCATACAATACACTATGTAAACCTGCTAGCCCCAATAGTGGAATGTTACAACCACATCCACCTGCTCCTCCAAAGAGATGTACTTTCTCCGTGCAATGGAGAAGCCAAGGCGTGTTATAATAATATCCAAGCCTTCTTCAAGATAGTCTTAGTAGAAGCTTGGCTGACCAAAATCCTATACAATGAGTTATGAGGGACTATTTATAGTAAAGGGTGGGGTGACCCTTGACATTCCCCTTTGTGACAGTTCAACTACCCTCGTGACTCTTTACCTACTCTATCACTTTACATCCAACCATTGACACTTGACTTACACTTGACATGACTCAACATTACAATGCACATGTACTCAGGTGAGACAACATGGCTTGAGCAAGCCTTGTAAGACATCACTGACACTTGGTCTGCTGAGATGAGACCAAATCTCTGACATGCTTGTGATGGTGAAGGTGGTGAGCTGATGCCAAGCTTGGTTGTCCGTGATAGTGTGCATGCACCTCATGGTGACATCTTGCTGAAGTGAACTCTTGCCTCCTTTGCAACCGGTGCATTGATTCGGCTCCTTCATCCAACTCATCTACTAACATGCGCATGGTATTCTTTGGTGTGGCTGAACTGTAAACACACCAATGCATAGTGTCTATGATGATCTTCAAGTGTGTGTTGGTGGTCATGCGCATCAACTTGTCAAAGTACATGTTCAACTCCAATTGGACTTACTTCTTGTCTTTGCCTTGGTGAGTGTGTTGAATGGGTTGGATTGCTTGCATGTGCACAATGACATGCACGATGTTGAATCCCTTGCATGCGATCAACCACGCTGCTCACCAAGTCTACTCCATGTTAGCTGCTGGGATGGATATTTAACTTGTCCAGGCATAGTTTCATCCGTGAGTGCACGTTTCACCCACTACTATTCCTGTTCCTGCTTCAACTCATTCGTCTGTTTGCGCAACTTCATGTTCTTCCTAAGTTGCTGCTTCATCACATGAAACTCCTTCTTTGTTCCATCTTCTGCCTTCGTGCAATCTTCTTGTCATGCTGTCAATTCATAGCCGGAGTCTCCAAAGTTGCTTTAATCATTAATGGAACTGCTTGATCTTGCAACCTTGTCTCACCTTCGTGTTGTCAACAACCCTCCTCTTGCATTTGTTGCATTTGGCATGTTGTCTTCAACTACTGTTCATGATGTTGCTTGCTGTGATGTTGTTACTTGATGTCCTTGTCTACGAACAACTTGATGTCTTCATGAGTAGGGAAGCTCATAGACACTTGATCGACAGCATCCCCAAGCGTGCTCTGAATGGTGTCCTCATCTTTTCTCTCCTGGAAACCATTGTACCTTTACTGCTAAGAGGTAGATGAACACCTGCGATACCTAGAGACATGGAAACACTCATGGAAATAAATATTTCAGTTGAAAACCAAAATGAAAATGAGAACTGACTTGTATCATACTTGGGTGAATGATCATGAAGCTTGCATAATTTTGGACGGGAGGTTGGGAGACCGACTTCCAAGACTGCACAAGGCACGGTCTGGGCTACTAGGAGACTGATTGACTATTAGAACTGCACAATGCACAGTCCATTTTGGCTATTGACTGCTGGGATTGTGCAATGCACAATTCCAGTTGGGAAGGACTGCTAACTCAGGGAGAGATTTGCACAAATTTTTGGGCCAAGGAGCCACTGACCTCCAAAAATGCGCAATTCTATCCAGTAGGCTAGTGTTAGGCCAGAATGTGCAAATATGGAGAGGAAGGTGAGCCTTCCTTCTCTAGATTGCGCAATGCAGCCTTGGTGAAGGCAGAGACTATGCCAAGGTTGGCTTGACTCGCCGACGGGTAACTGAAAGCAAGTAAGTCATTGAATGCAAGGCAACACTAAGTGTTAGCAGAAGTGATTAACAATGCATGAAAAACATGAATGAAAGATTCAACAAATAGATCAACATGCATGTGGGTGAGGCTGTTCACTGGTTGGGCGAACGTCTGTGCAAAGCAGTTTCATGCATGCGACAACAGTGAGATAGAAATGAAAACTGAAACAGAGTTAGGACAAGCTAGTATACATGTAAACAACAGCAAGCATTCAAAGAAATCAAGAAAACAATACTTTCACAAGCAAAAACACAAAATGCGACAGAAATGTAGCACAAGGCATGGGAAGCGGGCTTACCCCAAAACAACTGAGTTGAATGTGCCAACTACTCCTATATGTTAAGTTGGATGTTAGAGATGCAAAGTTGACGTGAGGAATGAGCTCTGTAGCATTCGGTTAATGAGTTTTGATAACATCGAGGTTGTGACACGCATGCCACAAATCTAGGGGAAGTGACACTTAGTGGGAGGTTTCTGAATTTCTCCTTGCATGTAACCTCCAACTGCTAATCATAGATCCCTGAAACAAGGGATGCCTTTGCATGCTGCCTTTGGAGAAGAAACCCATGCATGCATGTCTGTTTTGCTCAGTCCCGGAGGGAACTGGTCAACTCAGTTGTACATGTAAGAGATTGCTTGACTGCTAGAGAAAAATGCGCATTTTTGGCTGGGAGTTGGGCTGGCTGCCCAAGATATTTGCACAATTTCTGGGCAGAGCAAGTGATTGCTGCCCATATTTGCACAAATCTTGGGCTGAATAGCTTGCTACTAGGAAAATTTTCACAAATTATGCTGGGAAGGTTGGCTTGCAAGATTGCACAATCCTGGATCCCAGTAGGCTATCAGAGAGGATTGCACAATTTCTAGAGGGAAGGCTAGTTTCCCTCTAGAAATGTGCAATTTTCAAGGGGAAGTTGCTCAGCCTATAGTTGGACCAAGTCCGGGTGAGTAGCCTGTGAGGGGAAAAGATCAAACTGTGATTGACAAGCTACCTTTGAGCAAGATAGACAGTGAATCTTGAGGACTTGATGAAGCAAGGAAAGCTGCTGCGAAGGTTGGTAGGGAGGCTCCAAAATAGGCTAAGGCAAAATTTTGGAGGGTGGTTGTAGCCGCTACAACACAGTGGCATGGTTTTGCTGGATTATGATAATGATTTTTAGCCTAGCCTTACCTTTTTCTGGATGCCATGGTGTGTTGGGATGTTTATTTCGGCTTTGAGCTTTGGTTTTCCAGATGTATTTCAGAATCCAGGGTGGAGGTGGTCTCAAGGTTCATTCCCAAAGGCCTAGGAATCCCTTGACCTGTTTTGACGAGATACATGGTAAAGCCTGAGGGAAGAGTCTTAGTTTAGGGCCTAGTGATCTGGGTTGGATTATGGTAAAGCCTGACAGATTGGTCTCGGTTTAGGGCCTAGTGATCTAGGATTGGATTGTCGTAAATCCTGAGGGACAAGGAGACAAAAAATTCCTCAAGGATAGTGATGGATTCCGAATGGCATTCCAAGTTCGGTTTGGTTGTGATCTAAACACCAGTTTTGATGTGATCACGGTTTGGTGAGGGTGGAGGTGGTTTAACCTCTAGATTCCCTTGGTTTTTTTTGGATTGGTTTTTCCATGAGATCCCACATTCATGTTTGGAATGTGACACGAGGGTGACTGGCTGAAAGAAAGATTTGGTTCAGCCATGTCTATGGTCGGGTGGTACATGGAAGTCTTGAACCTAGTCAGATTTGCCTATGATTGATGAAAGATAGGTTATCTATCTTTTGCACTTGTTATATGTGGATTTAATGGTTGTTATATCTTTGATATTAACATGGTTTTATGCTGTTTATAAGCAAGGTTTATTTACTGGTTCTTGTCATGGCTATTTCATGTATTTACTGTAAATGTTAAAATGATAGATGCAAGACTTAATTGATGCCATAACAGTTCAATAGAGAAGGTGGTGATCCTTCTTGTGATGTTTCATAAGTTTTCTCAGTCATTAATTCTTTGTCTTATATCCTAGACCTGTAGGTTGCATTGATGCCAAGTGTTTGACATAATGTCAGTCTCGGTTGGGGATGGTCGGGCTTAGTACTGAGGTTGATTTTTGATTTATTAGCTTTGTCATCATGTCTGATCCAGGTGGATATTGGTGGACACCAAACTATTCCACTTGGACCCCCAAAACTGTCTCTTTTCGTTTCTCAGTTTCCTTAATTGTAGCCCAATTTACTATTTTTGGCAGTTTTTCGAGTGCTAAACTTTTGGAGCCGTTTTTAGGCCCTAAATGATGTTTTCAAGGAAAAAAAAAGAGATACCAAAAATTCCCAAACCAATCTTATAAGTTTACTTTGGCCTCCTCTTCAAGATCTTTGAAACAAGGTATTATGATAACCAAACAGAGATCGTATGCCAAAGTTATGACCTCGGGAATTTGATGTACCAATTTACCCAAACAGGGCCCACAATTTTAGCCCTTCATCTCCTAGTGTTAGGTTTTTTGATGTTCATGGTTTTCCATTGTTTCTCAATAGTAAATAGGCCTTTGAGACATTGTAACATAGTTCAGAGGCATGTAGACACCACATATTTTCTTAGAGATAAGCTACTATTTCCCGAGCTAGTTTATTTCTATTCTTTTTTTAATCATATTTCAACATTACGATACTAATGAAATGAAGTGTTATTTTTGCTACATTTCTATATTTATGGTTATATCTGTAATTTTTTACGTTCCTATTTAAGTTTAGATAAGTTGTATCAAAGGGGTTTTCTCTTTCTTTGTTTTTCTTTGCATGTCCCCAACTAGGTTAGGGTATAAGGAGTTAGGGTTGGATATGGTTGAACCTTTACAAGACCAGCCTCACAAACCCCGACATCCTCCCATGGCAGAAGAAAAGAAAGATGAGGGGACAGGATATCCTTTTAAAATATTTCTCAAGGAAGCCCTCGAGTGAAAGAGGAACGTGATGATAGATAACTTTGCCCAAATCCTTCTACGACTACCCACAAGCAATGCAAATTCATCCAAAAACCACTCTGGAGGCGCCACTCCTTTTAAGGTACAAGTTAACATTGATATTCCCATATTTGAGGGCCAGAAGATGCAGATGTGGTAGATAAAGGGTCAAATCTGTTGGAAGGATATTTTTCATTTCATGACTTTTCTAATTGGGAAAAGATTACTTTTGCACTTCTCAAAGTCCCCCCACATGTCAAGGACTAGTGGGAAACCTACTCTGAACAAATCATTTTTCATTTCATGACTTTTCTAATTGGGAAAAGATTATTTTTGAACTTCTCAAAGTCGCCCCACATGTCAAGGACTAGTGGGAAACCTACTCTGAACAAAAGCATGAGAGGGAATCCTCACTTTTTTCAGTTGCACCCACTTGAGGTTCTTTCTAAGATGTCATCAAGGAACAATATTACCCTGTTAGAAGCAATGAAGATAAATACATAAAGTGGACCACGCTACCGCAGGGAAGGGACGAAGATGTGTCAGAGTTTACAAATTTTTTCCATAGCCTTCGCACTAAGTTGGGTATCAAAGATTTTGAGCAGAATTTGGTACTCAAACACTATGTCTATCTACATAAGTACATCGTGGACGAGATGGAATTCCTAGACATCTCCTCTCTTGTCACAAGATATCAATACGTTGTCATGATTGAGAAAAAGCTTAAATATAAGAAGCGAGACTTTGGATCACAAATCCAAAGGAGGGAAAAGGCACCCACAAACCATAGAGAAAAGGTCAAAGCTAAGGTATCGTGACCTAGCACAACCCACCGAAGCCGCAAGCAAAGAAAAACACCACGAAGACAAAGAAGGATAGGGGAAAATGGTGTGAGTTCCATAAGAGCTCCACTCACAACACAGGTAAGTGTTGGGCCAACCAGTCATTGGTGGCCAAGATGAAGGCTTCTAAATCAGATCCATGTTCCAACTCTAAGTCATAACCCATCAAGGGGAATGAAAAAGGGAAGCATATCATTGATGCGAAGCCCAGTGCCACTATGGGCACCACCAAGATCCAAAAGAATGAGCCTGAATATCCAGAGGAGGGGGAACGCCTCTTCCACTCGAAGATGTGGGTGAAATGTTCTCCATTGTAGTTCATTCTTGATAGTGTGAGCCAAAAGAAACTCATTTCAGCATAGCTTTTGAAGTGGTTTGTCCTACTGATGACAACACATCCACAGTCGTACGCCATTAGGTGGCTTCACCAAGGACGAGATCTCCACATCAGCCGATAGTGTCGCCTTCCATACAACATCAAGCCCTTCATAGATGATGTATTATGTGATGTTGCTCCTCTTGAAGTTTGTGATGTATTATTAGTAAAACCATACTTGTGGAAGAGACATGTTGTATATGAGACTATAACTCCCGCTGTGATTATTACTTTGGGAAATAAGTTGCACAGGATACCAAAGGTAGCCCCGCCTACCGCCATCTCTTAATTCACTTCAAAGAAATGTAGTAAGATCATTTCCAAGACCAGGAATTTTTTTCCTTATGATTAACCCCTTAGGGCAAGAAGAAGGTTGTAGCCATGGCTTCTAGATAGGGCTCCTCTGCACAACAACAGCAGATGGATAAGGTCGTGGAGGAGTACAAGGACATTTTCACCTCACCTACAGGGGTACCTCTACATTGTTAGGTCAAGCACTCCATCGGTTTGACCCTGGGTGCACTGCTACTCAATGGAATGATCTATCGATGCTATGTTCTGGAGAACAATGATATCAAGAGGTAGATTTAGGAGTTGTTGCAGAAAGGGAAGGTCAGACCAAGCTCATCAACCTGTGGGAGCTCGATTGTATTAGTACTGAAGAAGGATGGGACCAGGAGACTCTGTATTGACTATCAGGCATTGAACAATATCACTATCCAGAATAGGTACCCAATCCCACAGGTTGATGACATTCTAGACTAGCTCAAGGGGGCAAACTATTTTAGTAAGATTGACTTGAATTTTGATTATCACCAGGTGCATATTAAACCTTCCGATGTGTGGAAGGATGCCTTCAAATACATGGAGGGCCTTTTTGAATGGTTAGTCATGCCTTTTGGGTTGACAAATGCCCCTGCAACCTTCATGAGATTGATGGACGACATCATGCGACCCTTCACCAATGCATTCGTGGTGGTGTATTTAGATGAAATATTGATCTTTAGCAAGATTTGGGAAGATCACCTCCACCATATTTGATAGGTCGTTCAAACCCTGTGACAACACCAGATGTGTGCCAATTTGGAGAAATGCCCTTTTGCCATGACGCAGGTTCAATATCTAGGGCACATCATTGATGAGCAGGGTGTGCATGTGGACCCAGCCAAGATACAAGTCATTTGGGATTGGTCAACGCCAACCACTCTAACAGAGCTCCGCAGATTTTTGGGCCTTGCCAATTTATACCATAGGTTCATGTTGGGGTTCTCTCATATCACTTAGCCTTTAAGTTAAGTCACCAAGGACAGAGCGAAAGAAAAGTATTTTTGCTTGAAACCCAATAGAAGGCGTTTGCTGAGTTGAAGCATTTCCTCTGCTATGCACCAATGCTCATATTAACAAACCTCCAACGACCATTTGAGATTGAGACAGATGCCTCTGATTATGTTATTGGTGTAGTTGTTACTCATTAGGGGCATCCAGTGGCTTACCACAACGAGACACTTTCAGACACGGTCCAAAGGTATCGCACTTAGGAAAAAGAAATGTATTCCATTGTGGAGGCCTTTTGTCAATGAGAGAATTACATTACAGGGAAGGAAACGTTCATCCACACAAACCACCAACCCTTGTAGTTCATACATACACAAGGGAATTTGCAGAACAATCGCCATTAGAAATGGTCCACATACTTTCAACAATTCCATTCGAAAATTAAGTACAAGAAGGGTAGCACCAATAATGTTTCAGACTCCCTTAGCTGACCACCAGTCATGGCGCTGATCACTATGATTGAATCCTATGGGCACGAGACTTTGGGTGGCCACATATTTACGAGAGCGATCCATAATTCAGCAGCACATACCAGACACTCCCAGAAGGTAAGAAAGTTCCAAATTTTCACCTCCAGGATGCACTATTATGCCATCCGGGACACATTTGTGTTCCTTCAAGCGAGCGTGTGAAGATTATTTGGGAGGTGCACTACAGTTGGGTTGCTGGACATTTTGGAGAAGAGAAAAAGTGGCAATACTGCAGAAGTATTTTTATTGGCCAAACCTCCATCAAGATGTTGGGAGGTACATTAAATCCTGCATTGACTGTGCCATTTCCAAACCAACCATCACGAAGCAAGGCCTATATACTCCTATTCCTACTCCTATTCGACCTTGGGAATCTGTCTCCATGGATTACATGTCAGGCCTTCCTTCTACTAAGCACGAAAACGAATATGTTTTCATGGTCGTCGATAGATTCTCTAAGATGGCCATTATGGTGGCCTACAAGAAAAGTATCACGATAGATGCCACTCCTAAGATCTTCTTTGAGCCAATGTGGGTACACTTTTGGATCCCACAGTCCATTGTCTATGATCGGGATAAAAAATTCCTAATTGAATTTTGGTTAAGTCTTTGGTTGATGTTGGATACCAAACTCATTATGTCCATGACTTTCCATCCCCGAACTGATGGCCAAACATAAGTCTTCAACATGATGATCGTATACATCCTGCGCATGTACAACTTGAAGCATCCATGCACATGGGATGAAAGCCTCCCCTATGTCTAAGACAACTAATAGAGCTCTTCACAGCTCAATGGGCCACAACCCATTTCAGGCAGGGCTGAGATTTCATCCATTATGTCACATCGATGTGGCCATACCATTTGTATATATTTGGTAAGATTCAGCTCTTGTCCAGTCCGAAGCCGATAGGGCTAACAACTTCATTGAGGGCATTCAACACATATGCCAGTAGGTCCATGATATATTGGAAAAATTCAATGCTAAGTACAAGCAACACCATGATCAACATCGGGTGTTGCACAACTTCCAGGTGGGTGACAAAGTTTGGCTACCTTGCAAAAGGAGCACCTTGCCAGATCCCATCATAAGCTTTACCCACTACGATATGGGCCATACATCATCACCAAGGATGTACGGGACAATGGCTTCGAACTTTGCATTCCACCATTCCTTCGTCTGCACCAAGTGTTCAATGTAGACCACCTTCGACCATACTTTCCACCATTGGTGGACACATCCGACATTGCAAAACAACTAACACCAATAGACTAAAACCCAGACTACATGGAACAGGCCACAACTGATCGAATCATGGACACACGGATAAATAACACTCACCCGCAGAATATCCAACTATATCAAGTTGTCAAAGCTAGCCAACTCTTGCACCAAGGCAAGTGGCTCAATAAGGACCAAGTTCAGCAGAAGTTTCCCCATTGCATGGAGGCACTCAACGTAATGGGGACCATTTCTTCCTAAGGGGGGAGGAATGATCCAGGTGGATATTGGTGGCCACCCACCTATTCCACTTGGACCCCTGACACAGTCTCTTTCAGTTTTTTAGTTTCCTAAATTGTAGCACAATTTACTATTTTTGGCAGTTTTTCAGGTCCTGAACTTTTGGAGTCATTTTTTAGGCCCTAAACGATGGTTTTAGGATAAACAGAGAGATGAAAATGGTTCAAAATTGACTTTTTTATTATTATTATTTCAGCCTCCTCTTCAAGATCTTCGAAACGAGGTATTATGATAGTCAAACAGAGATCGTATGCCGAAGTTATAACCCTGGGAAGTTGATGTACCAATTTACACAAACGAGGCCCACAGTTCTTGAACTTCATCTCCTAGGGTTAGTTTTTTGGATATTTAGGGTTTTATATTGTTTCTTAATAATAAATAGGCCTTTGAGCCTCATTGTAACACAGTTTAGAGGCATGTATTCGCCACATCTCTTCTCAGAGATAAGTTACCATCGCTCGGGCTCGTTTATTTCCATATTGTTTGTAAGCATATTTCAGTATTCTAATATTAATGAAATGAAGTGTTATTTCTAATGAATTTATGTATTTTGGTTATATCTGTAATTTTTTGCATTCCTGTTTAAGTTCAGATCAATGTCTTTGATGGATTCTAGAATTTATAACAATTTCTGGGCAGTGGCCAGCATTTTGGGCTAGAGAAGTGCCATGAATTCCGCAGACGCTGGCATAGGTCTGTTGGGAAAATTCCCTGGACATTGGTTTGTAGTTTTGTGAGAGCATCCATAGGTCCTTGAATGCTGGCATGCCTATAGAACGAGAGCATCCAGAGGTTAAAAGGCATAAAAGACCAGTGGGACCCAGGGGCAGGATGTCTAAGTGGTTGAGATGTCTCCTGGGGTTGGTGTTGCTAACGTGTAAGATCTGGTTGATGTGTTCTGTTGATTCCATTTCCTTCAGGGTCATCAAGGATGTTGAATCCCTTATAGTGGCCTCTCACGTCGCATGTTTACTCTGGTTGGTCGGTTGCTTGGGTAGATGTGGGAGGAGGGAAGTTACAGATCAGCTAGAGTGTCTAAGGCCCTACATTGATTAGTGTAGTGAGTTGGTGAGTCGCAGGATTCACAGAAAGAATTGTTCAAGGCATTCAAATATTTCTATAAGGTTGGAAATAGACATGGAAGATTTCTATATGTTTGGAATATTTCACAATATTCGTTCAGATATGCACTACACTGGTTGGGAAATGCATGAAACTACGTGTGACCTGGATATAAACCCTGTGTACTAGTTTGCACAACTCTAACAGCAAGTAAGGACATAGAGGGCCCTGCCAGAATAGAGGGAGTGCTATCCCCCCTTAGTATCGGGCACTTTTATGGCATGATGACCTTCAATGTGGAAATTGGTACACCACATGTGAGGTCACACAGGTCACAACGGGTGCATGTCCCTCATCTTCTTAGTCAGATCAATGAAAAAATGTTGCAATCTTATGAGAGTGGGATCATTGGGATCCCCCTCAATGCTCATGTGGATATCCTACCATAACCTCGATCAAGGTTTCTTATTCAAGCACATCTTGCAGGGTGTCAATCTTCTATTGATTCAGTGACACGTGAGTGATCGACAACAATGCTTTGATGAACTAATCCCAATAGCTATTGGGATCAATGGGATAACTCAGTTTTCTAATAACATCCTTAAACCTTTGAATCATTTCCCATGTGATTTCTTCCTCTCGCTGCTTGATGTCCCACAATTAAGATAACCTCCACTGGTTAGTCTGAGGAAGTTTGAATTCTTAAACGAAATCCTACCAAACTTGATCTATTCTGGGATTTTGCTGCAATGCAAACCACTTGATGAACCACCTAAGCGCTCATTCTTGGAGAGTGGTTTGAAATTTAATGAGTTTAGTGGCATCTGGATTTTGATGAGCTCTCCATATAGCCTCACACAAGTACCAATGTTGTTCAACATTTTCATTCCCTTTCCCAGAGAACTCGGGATATCAAGTAAAATATCTCGCCATGTTTCCATCCATACACGGTTGAATCAGTGAGACAAGTATGAACCCATAAATTGGATTGAAACAACCCTTGGATACGTGAATGGAAACTACTATTTCTACCACTTGAGATACCAGTCTTGTGGGTATTATGTACTTTGTGAACCTTTATGATTCTAACTATCTTATAAATAAACTAAATAGTGTTTTGATAAATCACGAGGGGAAGGGCGGGGGCAATGCTACGTGAACTGCTTGACAACGAGTTACTATTCTTGGGAGATGCATCACCTTTAGAAAAAAATAATGCTCATAACAAAGTGAATTTCATCATCAGGGCCCTCCGTTTGGCTTGTAGGGCCTGATCCATTCGGCGCCTCTATCTCTCCTAGCAGGACAAAATATCTACTCGACCTTTGTCACTGTAGTGGTCTTGGTCTCTCCTGCTGGGCGAGACCTCACCTTATCTCTATTACCTTTGTTTGGAAACTCCATATGACTTACTCTTCCTTCTAGCATTTTCGTGCTACTCAACACTACTCATACTTGGTGCGACTCCCTTTATCGTCTTTGGATCTCCTATAAAGCCTTCTCTCGCCATTCCTAAACTATCCATGCCCTCCTTTGTTACCTCAGATATTTAACCTTCCGAGAGTCATTTATGTCCATATCTCCAACATTTTTGTCACTCACATCTAGGCAATGGTTCTCCCCTTATACCCCTCCCCTAGTATTGGGGCTTTAAGCAGCTATGGATTGGTCCTGAACCGGAAGCAGATTCTCTTCCACCATTAAGAATTTAACCCAAAATAGAATATCCTTCAATAGCCTTCCCCACAACCTTGAATTAAATACGGCATTTTCAATGGAAAAATACATATTGTGTTCTGCAGCAAACTCGATAATGTAGTTTGTACCCAAAAATAGATGGCCCGAGTTAGGTTCGTATCGAGCCTGTGTAACTCAATCTAGGTCTAGGGAGATCTACTCTAATTTCCACTCCTTTCTTTTGTTTGTAACCTTTGCAACCAATTATAAATATCATCTGGTAACTTACAACATAATATCTCGTACTGATCACTCGCAGGCTCTGCATACAAAACTTCTTCCTTCACTCACTTCACACTTTTATGATAGAGTTGCTCTTGATGATAAATAAACTGCTTTACTTGCTCTTTCCACCAATCTCGAAGATCCTACTTAAACATCCTTGAGACCATGTTCCAGATCCCATTAATAAATTTTGGGTCCTAGTAATGAAACCATTTGTTGGCGGAAAATTAGAAAATATAGAGACCCTAGATTCAGACGCATGGGCCAACAAAGGATCTTCTATAATCTAGCGTAACACCAACATTTTCACCTTACTCAAGAGAAGTAAGGTGTCTCACCCGAGGTGTGCCATGACCTTACTAGGATAGGGACTAGAAACAAGCATCAAGGAGATTTTAACAAAGACTATCAATCACATCTACTGTAGGAAATCATAACATTTGACATATAACCAACGCAAAGTGTGGCTTACAACACATCCAAAGTAATATAATACATCCACATTCATGCATAATAAAATTACAAAGAGGCCCATACAAACCAACACATACATAAATCTATAGCAATCCTGCAACTATTTCCATTAAACTTAAAGCATCATTACATTCTAGCACTATGGCCCTTCAGGTAAGAACAGAAGAATCATCATACAATGTAGATTAAAAATAGATACGCAAAGAACAGTGTTTCGAGTGAAAGCACCCTAGGGCTTTGGGTTAGAACCCTAACAGAGCAGAAGCAAACTACAACAAGAAATACTCATACAGCTCAAGCAAGATGCTTATATTATCAAACTACATAAGAGTGACCATACCCGGATTTCCTTCGTTCAAGTAGGTCCCGCAGGGTTCAGACCCTCTACAGCTCCCAGCGTTCTTAAAATATGAAAATCATTCAATTCGAACATACATAGCAGTATAGAAGTAAATCATATTCACGAAATTGACTTTATGTCATATAAATAAATGATTGATCATACATCAAAACGACATTCATATATGAATTAAAACATAATTTGATGCATAGACATAGTTAATTTCGGAAACATGACAACATTTCTTTTATTGCAGTAAGCTATAAATAACATGGAGAGAATTCACCTGAGTCTTTCTCTGGCTCCAAGTGGAACCGTCCTATATATTTGTCCTATCCCAGCCTTTAACAATCTTCTTCCATCACCAACACCATGATAACTCAAGAAAAAGGAAGGATATCTATAATCAAGGAAACAAGGGATTCCTGAAGCTTGGGGAAGTCCATGAGGCACATGGATTCATCAGACTCAGTGAGGGATAATCTCAGTATAATAATTCTATCTCTTCTTCTCCTTAAGTCCTTCCCATACAGGTGTATTTATACCTCTCCCAATTAGTTTTTTAGTTGGGAAACAGTTGGGCCACGGGCAATAGGAGGTAATCATAGGTAAAACCTGTGAACTCCACCCAAAATTAAGGAAATTTATTTTTTTAAGTGTTTTAATACATATACATAGGTTGGGTATTCACTGACCCATGTGTACACACTTTTAGCTCAAGGCAAAGTAGCATACAGGGAATAAAGCACTGTTTTTTATATATTTGAACCAAGTCTGGAAGGAGGGATTTCCCTAGGCCATAAACAAAGCATCATATATGCCAAGAGTGGTAAATGGTGCTATAACAAATGCCCCCTAATATATGAGGTCAAAAGGGGTACATGATGGCCAAAATGTATTAAGTGTATGGAAAGAATCATGCCGAGATTGAGAAGGAATTCACTAGAATTCAGCCTGCCAAGCCATCAAAAGAGATTAGAAAGAAACTGCTATCTCAAGCGGGCATACCCATGCTCAGAGAAAGTAAAGCATGTCTGTATATCAAGTACAAGTGGATCCAATATGTATACTAGTATAAAGGAACTGAAAGTACATAATGGATCATCTGTTCGTGATTGAAAAAGTACATCTATGAATATCACATATAAGAAGACGATCAATGATGTTGAAGGATGAAGCTGATCACTGATGTCAAAAACTGATCCCAATAGTACCAAATGAACATGATGGAATAAAATGATACTACATCGCAACTCAGATGCCAGCATATAAGATGTCGATGTGAATAACTGCAACATATAAGATGGATGGTTTCAAATAGCAGGACGAGGAGCAACTGACAAGTGAACCAAAACATGTTGATGCAACCCGAGGTCTTCACCGATTGCCACTGTACATTTCTACATAATGGGAATGAATGATCTAAGGTCGATCACATGAGAAATTGTTTGATTACCGATCATTAATGTATACTGTTAACAAACATGAGATTACTCACCGATAATGATAATGAGAGTCAAGGTACCCAATACAATCTAACAAGTGCGAATGAATAGCTGAAGTCGAACACTTGAAAGAATCTATCAAACGGGAGACAATGATGGTTTCCCACTATCGATAGCGAAGGAATCTGCCACTGTTGACTGCAAACCCCAAGGTACTGCCAAATGGACTCCCCAAAGCAAATGAGCTTTAGTCAATAGGAAAATATCTGCTAGAAGGAAGGCATTAGGGCATCCTTCATCAATCTAGCGCGAGTGTAACCTGTAGGCCAATAATGTGGAAGGAATCAAATGAAAAAGATGTAGTAACCCAACCGAAGCATGTTTCTGATGTACACAAGATGTAGCTAGTGCACGATAGAAACCCTCTGAACCAACCAATAATGAAAGCTAACACAGAGGTGAGGAATCCACTAATAGGGTCAAATGGAAACCAAGGCACTGCATGAATCCCAATGTGTGATAATGAAAGTTGATTTCGAGCATAAGGGAAACCACTCAGTTAAAGACCCATGATACTGATCGATGCTGAGCATAAGGTGATTTATCAATAATGAAAGTAGGGCTAGGGTGCAGCTCTAGATCTGCCCCCAGAGAAATTTTTCGTAGTCGATAAGGACAAGACCTGCTAGCAAGAAGTCAATGGAGACCTTCTCAAGCCAGCATGAGAAAAAGACCAATATAGCTGATGTGATGAGAAACATGACACTGACAACCAGGGATGGTTGAATGAAAAATAGGTCAATAGACACTGCAGAGAGGCCGACTCAAGTTTACTTCCCTTGAACAAAATCACGAATCAATGATGAGTATATGGTAGCATATGATAACTTTGTATAAGTTTGTCATGCAAGAGGCATAAGAAAACTCTCTATATGATTGGAAGAGGTAACCAATCAGAGGAGTACTGACTCAATAACAAGGTTAAGACGCTCCTAAGTCAAACTAAATCCCACCCCAATGGAGGAGAGACTTTCTTTGGAGTGCTTTGTTCAAGGGCGACACGACTGACTCTAGCTACCAATAAAATATGGAAATGTTGTCCCGTTCCTGCTCTTTTTGAAATATATAATTTTTTTTGTCTTTTTCTTTAAGCTAGAAAAAGAATAAAAGAATGTTATATTATAGTGGAAGGAACAAGTGTCATAGAAACAAATGATCTAGTTCCTGGGAGGGGAACATTCCTATGCTCAATGCAGCGAGGCGAAATTGGTCAAGGACACTCAAAGGGATGCTCTTTCCTTGGGTAAAAGGATGCGTCAAGTTGCAGAAGCTAAGTGATTCCATGGTTGACTTTGCAAAAAACATGGTCAAATAAGTGGCTTAAACGCGAGTCAAAGTGAAGCTGGCTCAAGGCCAAAAGGTGAAAATAATCAAAATGCAATGCAGCAGTACAAATCAACACAAAGGAGCCTCTAGGGTATAAGGCCATAAATTAGCGTGGAAGAAAGGAGAATGTTTCTTCAATGCATCAGTCATGGCGGGACTAAAGAGGACTCCCGATGCTACTCAGTATAGCAACATGGGCAACCAATGTCCACAAGGATCTAACTAAGATGCCCATGTAAAGGATGGCTCTACCATCACATCATGATTTAAAAATCGTTGAGTGAAAATTGTTTGTTGACCAAGATACGATGGGGTTGACCCTACGGCTAATGTATCGCTAAATGGAGGCTAGTATGCAAGATGCAGCAGAAAATGGTTTTCCCTAACCTAAATTCCAGTGAGAGAACAATAGCTGCCATGACAAGTCAGTAGTCATGGGACCAAAACAACATCTTGAAGATGTCTCCAAAATTTCCTATAAAAACAACCCACTCTCAACAATCCAAGCCCACAGGTCAAAAAATCCATTAGACAAAAATCAATTTTTGAAAAAATATTTTTCAATTTCAAAGTTATTGTTAGCGCTCGAATCTGCCTCAGGCTGAAGGAAGGCGAGGTTCGAGGCAACATCAAACCAAGCTTAGCCTCGTAGCTAGCTCTACGAGGATAGGAGAGGGCTCTCTCCAGTCAATCTTGAGAAAATGAGCAATAGGGTGCGAGATGACTTTTAATGGGAACTCATTTTAGGCTAGTAAATAGATAAAAAGGGGTTTTTTTGATAAATGATTGGGTTTCCTGGGCTGTGTGGGGCATAGACAACAAGAGCAGAGATTAAATGAAAAATGCAGATTATCTCCAGAGGCAAGATAAGCATGAAGTTTAACAATCAAATTGGAATTATATGGATTGAAAGACCGTTGTGAGGTTGACAAGGGCAATAGTTGAATCCTTATCAAACTGAAGAAAACATAGAAAATGAATACCTCCCAAGGAAGAGCAGTAAATTGGATTCTGCCTTTCTCACTTAAAAGTATTCAACAGAAAATGATTATGAAATGAAATGTAAAACATTACAAGCTACATATGAAACATAAGAAAAGACAAAATGCTAAATCCACACCACAAGAATCTCAGGGGTCAGAGCTGTATTTTTTCATTAAATCCCTGTCAAAAACTGTACAATGAAACTCAGTTCTCTCTTTCCCACACCTTTCAAAACTCTCCCACCCCCCTACAAATGGTTTTTCAATACAATAAATAGATTCCTCTAGAAGAGAACAAATCGATGAAAGTATGGAACTGTTTCAACTGAAATGATGAAAATAGTAAAAGAGCCACTCATCGGTTCTAAAGAACAACGTTACATTTTTCATTCGAGACCTTCTGTGACCAATATAAAGGCGGAAGCTGTAGTGTGAACCTTCCAAATCATAACTGAAGATAAAGATAAGCAATATGTCCCTATTTTTCTGCTCAGGTTGGTAATTTGCGTTTAATTTGGGTTTGACTTTACTTTGCCTTTGAATAAGAACTAATATTTAATAAAAATAGCGCAATATCTTCTCCAATACCAACGCATACATATCCATTTATTTGTGGGAAAATCTCATGCCATTTATAATTGCCAACATCTGTATTTCCTTCTGTGGTTCGATCAACACGTGAAACAATGCTTGAATCTGCTGCGCTTTTGCAAGGATTTGAATCTCTTTCACATCCTAATCGGAGCTCATGCAGATGCAAGATCATTGCCACACAACTCCAACACTCCTTCAAAATGCTTCAGTCTTTAATGAAGTGCATTTAAAATGTATTTCGAATTTATAAAGCGGAGAAGTTATTGGTGTGACCGGAGCAATTTTAAATTTGAAATTTATAAGCGATGGCACAATTTCTGTGGTGTTTCAGCTCTGTACGCCGCGAGCACAGCTAGTGCGCCACGTTGGTCTGGTGCGCAGCGCGCTTGTAGATTTCCACTAGAAATTTTAGCTCAGTGCGATGTGCGCACTGTCAACACACTGTCGGCCTCTCCAACACTGAAATTCACTCTTCAATCTCCAAATTCGGCTTTCTCCTTTGGATTTTTGTGAATGTTTGACATGCAGATAGGTTGTCAAAAACAATGGATTTGCCTTATAATTTAATATATCTCTGCTCTTTGAAAGTCCTTTAACCCTATCTGCATATCTCAATGTATTGAGTGTATACTCACAAGAACCCGAATTAGGAGAAACGCATGATATCATAACTGTCCGTGAGTTTCCTACAAAGGAATCACGAAACACTTCTTTCAACTTGCTTCCTCGAAATGGAATATGAATTTGGTCATTATCCAAGGCCCATATACACTCTTTTAGAGCCAAAAGGCTCTTGTTGATTTTCGCTCCCTCCATCCTTGTTTGGCGATCATTGTCTGTTGTGTCTGCCCCACGTTCACTTCCAGCAAGATCAATAAAAGATAGCTTCCCAACTATTCTACCACCCTTTAACTCTTTTCCTTCACCGTGCTTCTTAATTGCAAGTTGCAATATAGCATGAGACCTGGATGACTCTTCATTAGCTCCAGTTGAACCTGTGCTTCGGGCTCCATTCCATTTCTCAATATACTCCTTTACACATTGTATGTTTGAGACTTCAAATTCTTGCAAACCAACAATGCAAACTTGTTTCCGGGCATCCTCCCTCATACACAATTTCCTCCTATCGCCATGCAGATCATATAGTTTTCCCCCATATATCTCAAAGAAACTAAGCCACAAGCGAAACCCTTGATCTCGATAGAAAGGTTTGTTCATCAACTTAAGTATATCCTCTGAGGCTCTTAGTGGGAAAGGCTACATTGTAAATGTCTTTCCACTACCTGTTTGACCATATGCAAAGCATGTAGCTTTTGTACACTGAAAGATGGTTGGAACAATGGGTTCCACAGTAACTCGATAAACTTCATCATTTGAGACACGTTCATCTAAAATAACATCAAACACAAAATCGTGTTTCTCCACATAAGCTGTCAAATCCACCTTCAACTTTGGTTCGTGAAAACTTAACCAGACATTATCATTAACAGTGATAATATCTTCCTCCTTCCTCGCCAACTCCTTTTTATTCAAAGGTCTTTTCCGAACCACAACTTTAATCTTTGCCAAATTGCTCTCCTTTCCACCCGGCTCTTTGTCAACCAACGATGATTTGAAAGCATTATCCAACAAAATAGAACCTAATAGTAAATTGATAATAGGTGTAACATTGTAAATTCATGAATCCAAGCACCTTAATTGGGGCTTCCACCTTTCTCTGAACAGGTACATCTTGCATTCCCAGTAGAATAACATTAGGAAGCAATAAGATTAGGAAACACACCAAATTTCACAACTTAGCATACGCAGAAATATTGCATGAAAAATCAACTCTAACAATCTGTTGTGTTGCAGCAAGAGATTTCATATACAGCTGGCCTTCAGAGATATGGATTCTCAGTCAACATCTCCATCTTGGGTATGATGCCAACTGCAAAATTTACCACCTAAAAAAAATTAGAGCTGAAAGAATGGTTTCCAAATGTCTGATGGATCATCTCAAGGACATGTTCTTTTTCAGGCTAAGTATCTCTTGCTCCTTGAGACGGTTTTGAAACCTTGCGAGTCAAGCCTGCAAGCTCACCAGACTAGCCGCTTTCCGTGATAACACAATACTTAGTTTGGACACATAGTCATCTATGAGGCTACCTGGTTGCTCAACTTCTGTTAAAATTTTCATTTCTCACGCACTAAATCCATTGTATCTTCAATCTCCTTCCTGTGGGCCGTTATTAAAGCCTCCTCCTCCTGAAGTATTGCATTGATATCATTATTAATGTGAATCTTGAAGTGAAACCTTATTGAAACTCTCTTTGGCCTCCAAGCGTTAGTGAACACTTCTGGAGACAAAACCCAGGACTCAAGGATTAAAATGCCCTTTTTGACCAAATTGGTATTTGATGACTGCAAATGACGAGAAATGAACCTCGGTGAATTTGACTGCAGCGGGATGACAAGATGGAGTATAACATTGGCTCCAATGGGGATGGCAGCTGCCGCTTCTTGGAGGTGCCAAGAACAGCAAAGCTTTGGGAGAGCAGGCAGTACCTCCATCCATTGGTTGATGGAGTCATTATTTCAACAAACAACACGAAACTTTCAACTCATTAATGGACTGAAACTTGACTGAAATGATTGAAAAAAATGACTCAGCAAACTTCCAACCAAAACTGTAATGAAATTAGAACGAAATGCTGCCCTTTAGCTGCTTATGTATTTACAAAATCTACCCTACTTGGCTGCAAAAACAATAAATTAGGTAATACTGTAATGCCAGATCAACCATTCAAGTAAGTCTGAGAAGAATGCTGCTTGAGAGTGCTTCAACCAGATCATAGATGCAATTGTTGGTAGCCCTACATGCACATAATGAGTCTGATCATGTAAAAGACAGTTTGATTTGTCAGTCAAACTGAAAAACATTTCCATGTACATCGCAATGTGATCGCGAAAGCCAGACTCCATTTGCTGCCCCAACTCCGCAATACATACTTCCAGCTGCACACTGTCAATGCAAACATCTATAGGTAGCGCTATTATTTCTTGTTTTGAAGGAGGAAGAGTTTCCAAGAACTTGTTGGGATCTCGGAAATCATATGACTGGATCTGCTCATTCAAGTATTGAATCTCCTTCTCAAGCTTTTCAACAATTAACTCACAGACACCAGTTTTAGTTTCAAGAGGAAACTTCAGAGATTTCAAACATTGAAGCAAGGCACTGAAAAATTCTTCATTAATTTCAATATCCACTAACCAATCTCTAACTTCTTTTATAGCTTCACAAAGTGCAGGGTTTTCCACATACCCTACCATTGCATAAATGGATCAGCGAGAACTGGAATGTCTAGATCGAGTTGGAGTCGCCATGTGAATGTTTCAGCCTTCATATGTGTCTGACTGCTGTCCACCATCAGCATCAGATCTGCAACTTGATTTCATGTACTAGGACAAGACAATCAACAAGTCGAATGTCACATCAATAGCAAACCATCTTCCCTAGTGGAGTCGCCACTATGTTAGCGCTCGAATCTGCCTCAAGCTGAAGGAAGGCGAGGTTCGAGGAAACATCAAACCAAGCTCAGCCTCGTAGCTAGCCCTACGAGGACAAGAGAGGGCTCTCTCTAGTCAATCTCGATAAAATGAGCAATAGGGTGCGAGATGACTTTTAAAATGGGAACTGATTTTAGGCTAGTAAATAGATAGAAAGGGGTTTTTTTGATAAATGATTGGGTTTCCTGGGCTGTGTGGGGAAAAGACAGCAAGAGCAGATATTAAATGAAAAATGCAGATTATCTCCTGAGGCAAGATAAGCATGAAGTTTAAAAATCAAATTGGAATTATATGCAGTGAAAGACCGCTGCGAGGTTGACAAGGGAAATAGTTGAATCCTTATCAAACTGAAGAAAACATAGAAAATGAATACCTCCCAAGGCAGAGCAATAAACTGGATTCTGCCTTTCTCACTTAAAAGTATTCAACAGAAAATGATTATGAAATGAGATGTAAAACATTACAAGCTACATATGAAACATAAGAAAAGACAAAATGCTAAATCCACACCACAAGAATCTCAGGGGTCAGAGTTGTATTTTTTCATTAAATCCCTGTCAAAAACTGTACAATGAAACTCTGTTCTCTCTTTCCCACACCTCTCAGAACTCTCCCACCCCCTACAAATGTTTTTTCAATACAATAAATAGATTCCTCTAGGAGAGAACAAATCGATGAAAGTATGGAACTGTTTCAACTGAAATGATGAAAATAGTAAAAGAGCCACTCATCGGTTCTAAAGAACAGCGTTACATTTTTCATTCGAGACTTTCTGTGACCAATATAAAGGCGAAAGCTGTAGTGTGAACCTTCCAAATCATAACTGAAGACAAAGATAAGCAACAGGTCCCTATTTTTCTGCTCAGGTTGGTAATCTGCGTTTAATTTGGGTTTGAGTTTACTTTGCCTTTGAATAAGAACTAATATTTAATAAAAATAGCACAATATCTTCTCCAATATCAGCGCATACATATCCATTTATTTGTGGGAAAATCTCATGCCATTTATAATTGCCAATATCTGTATTTCCTTATGTGGTTCGATCAACACGTGAAACAATGCTTGAATCTGCTACGCTTTTGCAAGGATTTGAATCTCTTTCACGTCCTAATCAGAGCTCATGCAGACACAAGATCATTGCCACACGACTCCAACACTGCTTCAAAATGATTCAGTCTTTAATGAAGTGCATTTAAAATGTATTTCGAATTTATAAAGCGGAGAAGTTATTGGTGTGACCGAAGCAATTTTAAATTTGAAATTTATAAGCGGTGGCAAAATTTCTGTGGTGTTCTGGCTCTGCACGTCGCGAGCACAACCAGTGCGCCGCGCGCTTGTAGATTTCCACTAGCAATTTTAGCTCAGTGCGTCGCACGCACTGTCAACACACTGTCGGCCTCTCCAACACTAAAATTCACTCTTCAATCTCCAAATTCAGCTTTCTCCTTTGGATTTTTGTGAATGTTTGACATGCAGATAGGTTGTCAAAAACAATGGGTTTGCCTTATAATTTAATATAGCTCTGCTCTTTGAAAGCCCTTTAACCCTATCTACATATCTCAATATATTAAGTGTATGCTCACAAGAATCCGAATTAGGAGAAATGCATGATATCACAACTGTCCGTGAGTTTCCTACAAAGGAATCACGAAGCACTTCTGTCAACTTTCTTCCTCGAAATGGAATATGAATTTGGTCATTATCCAAGGCCCGTATACACTCTTTTAGAGCCAGAAGGATCTTGTTGATTTCCGCTCCCTCCATCCTTATTTGGCGATCATTATCTGTTGTGTCTGCCCCACGTTCACTTCCATCAATATCAATAAAAGATAGCTTCCCAACTATTCTACTACCCTTTGACTCTTTTCCTTCACCGTGCTTCTTAATTACAAGCTGCAAGATAGCATGAGACCTGGATGACTCTTCATTAGCTCCAGTTGAACCTGTGCTTCGAGCTCCATTCCATTTCTCAATATACTCCTTTACACATTGTATGTCTGAGACTTCAAATTCTTGCAAACCAACAATGCAAACATGTTGCCGGGCATCCTCCCTCATACACAATTTCCTCCTGTCACCAAGCAGATCATATAGTTTGCCCTCATATATCTCAAATAAACTAAGCCACAAGCAAAACCCTTGCTCTCGATAGAAAGGTTTGTTCATCAACTTAAGTATATCCTCTGAGGCTCTTAGTGGCAAAGGCTACATTGTAAATGTCTTTCCACTACCTGTTTGACCATATGCAAAGCATGTAGCTTTTGTACGCTGAAAGATGGTTGGAACAATGGGTTCCACAGTAACTCGATAAACTTCATCATTTGAGACACGTTCATTTAAAATAGCATCAAACACAAAATCGTGTTTCTCCACATAAGCTGTCAAATCCACCTTCAACTTTGGTTCGTGAACACTTAACCAGACGTTATCATTAACAATGATAATATCTTCCTCCTTCCTCGCCAACTCCTTTTTATTCAAAGGTCTTTTTTGAACTACAACTTTAATCTTTGCCAAATTGCTCTCCTTTCCACTCGACTCTTTGTCAACCAACGATGATTTGAAAGCCTTATCCAACAAAATAGAACCTAATAGTAAATTGATAATAGGTGTAACATTGTAAAGTCATGAATCCAAGCACCTTAATTGGGGCTTCCACCTTTCTCTGAACAGGTACATCTTGCATTCCCAGTAGAATAACATTAGGAAGCAATAAGATTAGGAAACACACCAAATTTCACAACTTAGTATACGCAGAAATATTGCATGACAAATCAACTCTAACAATCTGTTGTGTTGCAACAAGAGATTTCATATACAGTTGGCCTTCAGAGATATGGATTCTCAGTCAACATCTCCATCTTGGGTATGATGCCAACTGCAAAATTTACCACCTAAAAAAAATCAGAGCTAAAAGAATGGTTTCCAAATGTCTAATGGATCATCTCAAGGACATGTTCTTTTTTAGGCTAAGTATCTCTTGCTCCTTGAGATGGTTCTGAAACCTTGTGAGTCGAGCCTGCAAACTCACCAGACTAGCCGCTTTCAGTGATAACACAATACTTATTTTGGACACATAGTCATCTATGAGGCTGCCTGGTTGCTCAACTTCTGTTAAAATTTTCATTTCTCACACACTAAATCCATTGTATCTTCAATCTCCTTCCTGTGGGCCGCTATTAAAGCCTCCTCATCCTAAAGTATTGCATTTATATCATTATTAATGTGAATCTTGAAGTGAAACCTTATTGAAACTCTCTTTGGCCTGCAAGCGTTAGTGAACACTTATGGAGACAAAACCCTGGACTCAAGGATTAAAATGACCCTTTTTGACCAAATTGGTATTTGATGACTGCAAATGACGAGAAATGAACCTTGGTGAATTTGACTGCAGCGGGCTGACAAGACGGATTCTAACAGTTATATAATGACTTTTGGACTCAGTTTTTTCATTTATGTTTAGAGCAAAGAGCTTTGGAACAAAACTAAGCCACCTTTCCTCTAAACACTTTGACGATTTGAATCACCCCAAAGTCTCCAGGTAATCCCCAAATCCTACTTGTAATGCTTTATGATAGTTTTTAAAACAAATTTCAAAGTTTTGACCATGGGAAACTATTCCCAAAAATTCAACTCTGCATACACGCGGGTTGGATGTTAGTAACCTGCATATACGATGGCCCTACACCCGTCTATGTGTAAAGGGAACCTGCGTGTATGCGAGTTAAAGTTTTAACATATAAATTAACAGTTGAAACTTCAAATTTTTTGCAGGATGAATATCACTTGGAGGGATAGAGAGCATACCACCATAGATAATGAGGTAATGAATGATCAAAATGCATTGGATGCTCTGAGAGGCTGTGGCTTACTCAAATTCTTCAAAATGCCAAATATGAAAGCCAACACGCGCTTGCTAGAACTTTTGATCCGCTACTGGCGCGCAGAGGATGACGCTTTCATGATCGACCAGATGCCTCTACGGATTGAGGTCGAAGATATCTATTTCATTACCGGTCTCTCCCGAAGAGGGGAGGTTGTGCACTCGACAGGAAGGACAAGATGTAGTCTTTCGGTGGAAGGCTATGTCCATATATACTATCCTAGATATCCAAAGAAGGTTGGGAGTCAAAATCCAATCAAACATGTGGAAAGTTTATCCTTGAGGATTTTTTTATTTACCATTGCATGGGTAAATGGGTTAGCTTCCTTGCATCAGGCGTCACGAGTATCTATGAGCCTGGAAGTAGAATGTCTTACCACAGAATTTGACTAGTGCACGCCTCTTCTGACTAACATGAAGAGTCAATTGAACTCTATACAGAAGGGTCAAACAAACAATTTTGGATATGGAACCATCTTGTGTTCATTCTTGTTCGAGAAGGTACATGGGCTACGTCCCAAAGTATCAGCGTCCATCAACAGCCATAGAGATCCTTGAATGGGTAGATGGGTGCACCTGATGAAGTGCCTTGGGGGCGGTGACGTGCCCAGAATGACCATTAATGACGAGTTTTTCACCTGGTAGGATCAATAGATCATTGCAGTCGACGACTACCCATATGCCAACATGGATTTCCAAGGAGATCCAGACTTAGTGTTACCACCAAATGCGGCATGGGGAGACATAGGTAACAATTTTTAAGTTTTTGTGAGTTTTAAAAAGAAAAATTGGATATTTTAATATGAAATGAACTTAAAAAAAAAAACATTTTTGATGAGACAAAATACTGACAAAATATAATGATCATGTTCCAAATGTGGGTCCAGTGAGACCTGATGGATTTCCGAGGCACAGGCATCGTGGAAGAGGGATTGAAGAGGCAACAGCTGAGACAAAGGGAGTCCTTTATGCTATTCAGAGAAACTTGGTGAGACTAACTCACTAGGTACCTATGATAGTTTTAGAGGATCTGCATAAGGAGATGCAGCACTATGTGGTAGGGGTACCATAGGGATGGGTCCAGATACTTCGGCATGTAGGCAACGCTGTGGTTAACTTTTTAGCCGTTCACCCTGAGCCAGCTCGATAGATAGATCTATGTATGACTGGACATGATTATGGGCATAAGCCCAAATTTTGAGGGCATCCTGTCCCAATTATGTATATTATTTTGAACACCCCATCTCTATACAGGCGATTTTATGATATATATACATATTCGATTTTTTTTTTAATGTTATTTGATTTGATGAATGATTAATGTGCCAATATAATGCTTGATTAGTAATAGATTATGCTAATGAATTCTCAGATCGTGCAATGTGAACATATGTGATATAAATAAATGATTGTTGCAACACTATCACTCTAAAAAACTGGCGATATAAATAAGGATCACGAACCCGATAAGTGTTATTTAACTGCGACACCACCAGTTGTGAGTCTAGATAAAATACCAGCGAATCAATCCCATAAGATATTGCTTCGAATAGTAAATTAAGAATGAAAATATATTCGGAAATGTTGTTCGAAGCAGGGCTAATACATACTCCCCTCGACAACATCAACTGGCAAGATGGATAATAAATCACCCAAGCCGTGGAAGCAAGATTCTGAGTGTGCCCACTTGCACCATCAGTGAATCTGAAATATATCAAATCATCCATCTATACCTACCAAAGCAGATCAAAAAATATCGATATCACAAAATGCCAAATAGATATGTATAAAGATACAATACATACAAAAAAGCAATCACTCGGCTGAAGCCTAAGAAAAATACTTCTTAAGGTAGAGCCCATTTATGGGCTCTGCCAGCTTGTTCCCTTCAAAGTCAATTAATTCATAAGCCCCTTTTTTCAAAACACTCTTGACTCTAAAGGTACCATACCACATAGATTTGAACTTTCCTACCCCCAGGGTGTCTTTGTCTTGGTCATAGACTAAGACAAGGTCGCCTTCAGAAAAAACCCGAGGACGGACAATTTTATCATATTGAGTTTTAATCCTCTTCTTATGGGCTTCGTTTATTATGGATGCATGTTGACGCTGCTCATCAAGATGTTCAAATGAACGAGGCATTCTTCGAGACTAGATGTCTTCGGAAGAAGTTTTATAGCTAGCTTAAGGGATGGAATTTCACACTCGATAGGGAAGATATATTCCAACCCTTATACTAGTTGAAAAGTAGTAAAACCAGTGGCAATATTAATTGAGGTTCGGTATGTCCAAAGTGTCGGATACAACATGATGTGCCAATTGGATCGAGTTTTATCAATTATCCTTTACAGGATGGTATTAAGGGACTTATTCACAGCTTCAACTTGCCCATTGGCCTAAGGATAACATGGAGATGAATGCTCCAGCTGGAAGCCCAACTTGAGAGCCAATTCGGTCATCAGTTGATTTTGGAAGTGACTGCCATGGTCAGTGATAATATCTCTTGTGATACCAAATCGTGAAATAACCCAGTTGAAGAGAAACAAGGCTGCTATCTTACTATTGTTTTTGAAAGTAGGCATGGCCTCAGCCCACTTCATAAAGTAGTCTACGACCATAATGATGTACTTGTGATTGCCTACCGAAGGCGGATTACAAGTAGTAAAATCAATGGCCCACTTTGTAAATAGACTGACAGTGATAACAGGAAAAAGTGGAGCTGGATGCACGCGCATTTTCTGAGTATAAGCTTGACAAGGATGGCAACTTTTGATTGCTTCAATACAGTCTTTGAAAATTGAAGGCCAAAAGTATCCTTCTCGCAAAATTTTCTGGGTTGTTGCAAGCCCTAATAGATGACCACCACAAGATCCATTGTGGAAATCATTAAGTATTGACTTGGCTTCTTGCAAAGTTAAGCAACGCCTAAGGATTGAGTCAACCCCTCTGTGATATAATGTATCACCAATAATAGCATACTTTTTGGCAAGGTGATGTAACTTTCGACACTCATCTTTGGAGAAAGAAGGTGGAAACTTCGTAGTCTGGAGAAATATAATGATATCTCCATACCAGGGATCCTGTGAAGAAATGAGGAATAAATTTTCATCGAGAAAAATTTCCTCATAAACAATAGCTTCCTCACAAGGTAGCTTCAAAATCAATTCTGCAAAAACTAATGAATTCTTAGATTTAACTGACAAGAATTTTAGATCAAACTCTTGCAAAATAAAATCCATCGATCATACTTGCCCCCAATCACTTGCCTACTGAGGACAAACTGAAAAGGATTAACAGCCACTATGATGAACGTTTTGCAAAGTAGAATGTAATGTCGAAGTCGTTGGACAACATGGACAGCCGCCAAGGCCAATTTCTCGATGGGTGAATAACGTAACTCAGGTCCTACTAAGCCTTGACTCAAGTAGTAGATTACATGCTCATTGAGAGCATCATCCTCCTAAACCAGAACCATACCGATGGTTGATTTTGCCGCAATGAGATACAAAAGGAAATCTCTATCATAATCTGGTGGACTCAATAATGGAGCAGAGGTTAATGCTTTTTTCAAAGCATCAAAATATCGTTGCACGAAATCGTCCCATAAAAATGGAACTCATTTCTTAAGCAAACACATAAATCCTTTGGTAATCTCAGTGTAATTTGCTATAAATCTCCTCAAGAAAATTGCCTTTCTTTGGAGACTTTGAAGTTGATGAATGGAAGACGGGGCTGGCAACTGAATTATTGCCTCAACCTTAAAAGGATCAACTCAAATCCCTTCAGTCGATACAAAAAATCCTAATAGCCAACCTGATGTGACCACAAAAACACACTTATTTGGATTCAACAAGATTTTATAAAAATGACATCTCTCAAAGACTAACCGAAGGAGTATGGCATGATCAATTCTCTTGAGAGAACGAGTAGATAAGTCATCTAAGTATGATTCAATAACATGTTTGATGTTATGGAAAGCATAAGACATGGCCCACTGAAAAGTGGCTCCAACATTTTTAAGGCCAAAAGGCATCTTCTTGTATGCAAATGTGCCCCAAGGACAAATAAAGGTTGTCTTGTGCTGATCCTCTGGATGGATAGTAATTTGATTGTAACCAGAGAATCCGTCCATGAACAAAAAATTTCATTACCCGCACATTCATCAACAATTTGATCAATAAAAGGCGTGGGGTAATTTTCTTTTGAACAATCTTTATTTAAATCCCTAAAGTCGATACATACTCGGATCGTTCCTTGCTTCTTATCTACCGGGACTGGGTTAGAAACCCACTCAGTTAGAGGAATGGTGTATATGAAACCTGCCTTAAGCAGCTTTTCAACTTCAACTTTAATAGCTGTCATTTTCTTAGGATTGATGGTCAGGGTTTTTTATGAATAGGTTTGGCATTTTCATATGTCTTGATCTAATGCTAGACTTTAGATGGATCAATTCCAGGCATTTCCTCATAAGACCAAGTGAACACATCTCGAAATTATTTGAAGAGAGTAGATTTGAATTTGTTCAGAGGAACATTCAGCTCCGATGAAGAAATTTTCAATTACGTTAGGATTCCTAGAGATGTTCAGAGGTACAGTTCATGAGATAACTGACATGTTACCTTTGGCAGAAAATTGCGCTGGAGCCAAAGTGTTTGAAACTGTATAAACACCACTAGTAGACAGATTGGACAAACTAGATTCAACTTCATGCAATGAAGGGAGAAATTATGAACGATGATGTAAATCATCTCATGGTCGATCCACACCCATCATTGCTTCCAAAATTGATTCTTCAGATGGTAAGACTGTATCCAAGCAATCCAAAGCTAAAGTAGAATCGAGGATCCAAGCCAGAGTCACATCACTATCTAACTCATCTAGTGAAAAAGGAGTGGGACGATTGTTTGTAGAGTTAACGATAGATTGATAAGTGAGTTCTGTTGCAGACATGGGAAATGCCATTCCACCTACCTTCCCTCCATCTAATGTGGTGGTCGATGAAGGTAATTGCCAAGGGTACAAAAAATAACGAGTTCGAAAGAACTCTTTCTGAGAAGGTCCCCTAGAGGATGAAATCACATTAATTCTATCTGTAGTAGCAGGGAGGTCAAATATACCCATTAACGAAGAGTACATCCCAACTCCTAAATTCTCAATAGGTTGACGGGGATTGTCCACCAATGGAATGGTAGAATCTGAAGTTGTGTGAGATTCACATGGAGAATAATCTAACTGATCAACTCTAACAATCCTCCCCTCATGAGGAAAATAGAGGATGCGGAATAATGATGAAAATATGGCATCCATATCCTAATTCCAATTCCTGCCTAAGAGGAGGTTATAATCCAGGTTCGCATCGATGATTGCTACCTCAATATTCACTACCTTTCCCCCAACACAGATAGGAAAGGCTGGGATAATTTCGTGCGGCCTATGAGAATGTCCATCAAATTCCGTCAAAAGATTCGGTGAAGGAACAATTGAAGGTGACCCAATGGCCTTCCAATATGACATAGACATCACGCATGTGGAAGCTCCCTCATCTATAACAGTTTGAAAAGTATTGGTTTTTTGGTATGTGGAATTTATCTGGAAAGCCATATGGTGAGGAAGTCTCTTTTTGATATTCAAAATATCAAAAGTGTGCACTAAATAATTCTTTGGGTCTACTACGTTGATTTCCGAAAGTAAAGCACTTCTCTGAGCAGGTCATGACTAGAGTACCTCCAATGCTAACATAGCACAAGGACTTTGAGCCAAATCTTCTTCAATCGAGTAGTTATGGGCTGCCCTAGCATTAGGGTTAATAGTCGAGCGCTTTGCAGAGCCTTTCGATATCTGAATTATAGACTCAACAGAGGGCCGCTCAATATGAATTGGTTATGTGGCTTCGGGAACAGATTTAGCCTTAGATTTTTTTGATTCACCATAATTGCGTGCTCGCGTAGAGACGTCGATATGAGAGCTCATCATATAAACATTTGAAGAATTTTCCCCTTCCTGGTTGACCCAGCGCAGGTACCAACATTAGAATTCGTGCCAGTAAGTAATTGTTGCCCTTGGGGAAAAGCGTTAGTCAGAATAGCTTGGGAGCTAGAGGACCCTTGCTGTACTAATAAGCACTAAGCATCTTGCATCTTACGGAAGAGGTGAGTCAAATGATCTCCATTGCATAACTTGCATGGAAATTTTACCTTTTTCTTGGACTCTTTCCTACCCTCTTTGGCTTCGTTGAAATAACCTCAACCTAATCAAATCATCTATCAGGGAGTTGGATGAGCACCATAAGTGAAATGTGGTCACGTGATCTCTTGGACCTTGACCACTCTTCCCTTCAAATTTTGGAATATCCGAGGGAAGTTTAGTTGGGACCAAAGGCCAAGTTGGATTGTACCGAATCAGATCATTTGTCAATTTAGTTAAGTCTGGCAAGTTCAGCGTGGCCAAAAAAGGGAGTTGTGGCGGACCTTGGGAATTCCATCCAGTGTGGGCGGGGTTCCCAAAGGTCTGAAAGGAATGACCTAGACTTTGAAAAACACTAGGTTTCCCGAAGTAACTTGTTGAGCCTACCGAACCAAAAGGTGTTCCTTGTGGTCCGGCAAAATTTGGAGTTTGACCAACTCTTGCCAAAAATCCTCCATAACCAGTGAAGCTACCCCCTAACGAAGTGTTAAAAGGAGTTGATAGCCCCTGATAAGGATTCCATGCATTAGTAAAGGGTGGAAAATTCTGAAACGAATTAACTGAAGAATACAACACATTCCTTTGTTGGCTAGAATAAGATTGATTCCCAACTCCTATCCCACTAACCGTAGGATTTTTCCAACTTTGGAATGGGTTATTACCTTGACCTATAAAGGAAAAAGGCATTGACCCTACTATTGGATTGGAGTGTGGTATATGAACACTTCCAAATGATAAACCCTAGAAAAAAGTCGATCCACTCATCATGGATGTGGAGGCGGTCGATGTTATGTTCGAAGGAACTAAAGGAATCCTGTGAGACGGATTCCATAAGGGATAAATCCAAAACCGGATGTAGTATCCTGAGAACTTCCACTCATTGACTTAATGGAAGTATGTTAAGAAATTTACTGCATAACATAAATAATTACTGAGAGGAATAAATATAAAAATAACCAGCAACAACCATAAACACATAAACACAAATGTTTATCCGGGAAAACCCCAAATTCGGGGAAAAACCCAACCTAACAAGATCTCATTAGCATTGGCCAAAAGCCTAGCCAATCCGACCAAGTGAGCCGTCACCACTCACCTCTAGGTCTTACATTACAATGAAGTCCTTCTAGCCTTTTCCATACGTTCTCCTCAAGGTTTTTCCATGTATGATTGTTCCACCATTATTTTTAGACCCAGATTTGTAAAAAGGTTGCATTGATCTCATCAGGCACTATAAACCCCTGGCATCAAAGAATCCCTTTGAAGCCAATATCTGGCTCTGATACCAGTTGTTAAGAAATTTACTGCATAACATAAATAATTACTGAGAGGAATAAATATAAAAATAATCAGCAACAACCATAAACACATAAACACAAATGTTTATCCGGGAAAACCTCAAATCTGGGGAAAAACCCAAACTAATAAGATCTTATTAGCATTGGTCAAAACCCTGGCCAATCCAACCAAGTGAGCCTTCACCACTCACCTCTAGGTCTTACATTACAATGAATTCCTTCCAGCCTTTTATAAGCTCCATTACATATAACACCACAGGCAGAATATTATAGGTGCACAATACCATGTGCCCCAAAACCATCACTATTTAACCTGGTCAAATTTGACTCTATCCTGAGTCAAGTTTACCTAACAAAGTGTTAAAATTGGCAACCATAACAAAACTTCATGTGGGTCATCTTATTCATGGCTGAAAATATTTTTATTAGATTCCTCTCGTCGAGAGGTGTAGGATTGATATAAAGAACATCCGATTCCGATAAGCATTCATGGAGATATGAATTTATTTTGATTATGGAATTATTATCAAGCCAACCTACAACTCATGTAGGCTCAGAAGCCCAACGGTCACATCTATTCAAACATCAACGTTGTGTATAAATATAAGAGGACTTTTCCTCATTTTCACTCACTCTTCTCATCACATCTCTCTCTCTACTGCGCAGAAATGAGTCTCTTCTCTATTGCGCAGAAATGGGTCTCTCTCTCACACATGTGAAGCCGGACGCTGTTGAACTTGAAGCTGCAACTGCAGATCCAAATATTGACCTGCATGGGCTAGAAGATCTCCTCTTTGCAACTATGTTTTAGGTTCATCTGAACCTCCTCTAAAATCCGCAACTTTTGGTGGTGGAATGAAGTCAATTCGATGAACGGTTTGCAAGATATCAACTGCCCTAGTTTGAAGCCGGAAACTGCTGAAGCTGAAGCTGCAACTGCAGAAGTAAAGATTAACCTGCATGGCCTAGAAGATCTCCTCATCTGAACGATGCTTTAGGTTCATATGAACCTCCTCTGAAAGCCGCAACTTTTGGTGGTGGAATGAAGTCAATCCGATGAACGGTTTGCAAGATATCGACTGCCCTAGTTTGAAGCTAGAAACTGCTGAAACTGACGCTGCAACTGCAGAAGTAAAGATTGACTTGCGTGGCTTGGAAGATATCCTCATCTAAACTACACTTTAGGTTCATCTGAACCTCCTTTGAAAGCTGCAACTTTTGGTGGTGGAATGAAGTCAATCCGATGAACGGTTTGCAAGATATCGATTGCCCTAGTTTGAAGCAGGAAACCGCTGAAACTAAAGCTACAACTGCAAAAGTAAAGATTGACCTGCGTGGCCTAGAAGATCTCCTCATCTGAATTGCGCTGTAGGTTCATTTGAACCTCCTCTGGAAGCCGCAACTTTTGGTGGTGGAATGAAGTCAATCCGATGGTCGGTTTGTGAGATACCGTCCGCCCTAGTTTGATAATGAAGCTGCTAATGCTGATGTTGCTGATCTAGGGTTTGCTACTGCTGATATTAATCAGATTTATTGTACTATTTCTCTCTGCTGGATTATTGAAGATAAAAGAATATTTTATCAAAGGGTTTCCCCACACATTTTGGGGTTTGTCCCTGGCTAGACGCCACATCTTGTGTCTCTTGTCTTGGCTTGTTTTCTGTCGATCGTTTAATGTTTTATCTGCACATTACTTTATGTACATGTGATTGCTAATCTGTGGAATATAATAAGAAAAAGAAGTAAACTGTTATAAGCATAGAACATACCATAACTTAACATGGTATCAGAGCTGAGGTGAAGACAAAGCCTGAGCAAGAGCGAGAGCAATCATCGAAGAGAAGATTGGCAAGGCTATCCTAAAAGAACTATGGGGTCCTCAACACTCTTTCCTGTCGAAGACAAGCTCCGTGAGAAAGCTGACTATCACGGATGGAAGATGTTTATTGATCTAACCCTTGAGAATCAAGGAGTGTTGGATCATGTGAGAGGCAATATTGTTGAGCCTCCATCAAATGCATCCGTTGCTGCCTGGAACAAATGGAAAACCGAAGAAGTCAAAATAGAAGACCATCTGGGACTCTATCGACAAGCGCTTGGTGGCCTATATCTCTGATCTAGACACCTCCAAGGAAATCTACGATAGACTGGTGAGTTTATTTAAAGTTATTGATGCAAATCAAGTTTTGTTTCTTAGAAATAAACTGAGGGAAATCAAGAAGGGTAAAGATGAGGGTATGCAAGGATACTTCTTAAGAATAACCGAGATCAATAATGATCTCCTATCTATTGGGAAGGCTATTATTGAGAGGGAAATGGCGCTCACGAATCTTGGAGGATTACCATTTGAATGGTACGTGTTCAGGATTACTCTTCTGAACTATAATGTAATTCCTAGTTTCAAAGAATTAATGGCTAGATGAATTCAAGAAGAAACAAAGGAAGAAGAGAAAGAAATGCCCATACCTAAAGGTCCTCCTGCTACCTTTTCTTCTCATGCTAAGAAAAGAAATAATTATGGGACTAAATCAAAAGGAAAGGCTAGACCTAAGGCTGATGACGATGTTACATCTGTGATAAAGCAGGTCACTATGCAAGGGAGTGCCCTGATAGAAAGGACTCACACCGGGACGATGATCAAAATCCCTCTGATGGCAATCAAAGCAATGACAAATTCAATAGCAAAGGTAAGAGGAGAGCTAGGAATCGAGGAAGAGGACAACCATTCAAGAAGGCTAGAAATTCCAGGATGTATTAAATGCACCTGACCTCAAAAATAACCTAGTGTCCATCTTAGCAATGGAAGACAAAGGCTACAAGGTAACCTTCAGCAATGGAAAGGTATGCATATGGAAAAATAATGTTAAATATGCCTTTACTCTTGGGTTTAGTGTTGATTCATTATATCAGGTTGATGGAAGTCCACTAGGTGTCATATCTTATGACACATCTCTTCAGTCTGAACTTTGGCATCGGAGGTTTGCCCCCCTTTCTTATAAAGCTATACTCGGTGTAAGACAAATGGTGACAAGGATGCCCGAATTCTGAGTAGAGAAAGAAGGTGTATGTCCAAGATGTGCCAAAGGAAAGATCAAAAGGGGACCGGTCCCCTCGAGCCAAAGAAAGACCTCTGATATATTATAGTTGGTTAACTCAGGCATATTTAAGGCTGGCATTAAGAGGGAGACTACTACACCATGTACTCCTGAGCAGAATGGTGTGGTGGGAAGGAAGAACCATATGATTGTGGAAGCTGTCCGGGCCATGCTACATGATCAAAGACTTCTGAAGTTTCTATGGGCTGAAATTACAAACACTGTCGTATATGCCCTCATCAAGGATTGGGTTCCAAGACTCCAGAAGAAAAGTTCACTGCAAGGTGAACAATCTTCCAAATTTGAGGAGCTCTCAAGAAGCTGACACTAGGGAACTGAAAGAAAAGGATGACGAATCAATGCCTGATGTAGAAGAACCCATGGATCCGATTGATCCTCCTCCACATGAGCCTTCCTCTTCTAGGAAGAGGCCTTCATGGCTTAGGGGGATACTTGATGCTGTTGAAGGGCATGCTGCACCCCGAGGAACCTTTCGTGAAAGTAAGAAACCTAATAGGTATTAGGGATACCTGACCATCATGAGCACAATCATACAAAATGAGCCTCCATCATTCTCAGATGCTGTCAAGCATCAAGTATGGAAGGATGCTATGACCAAATAATATGAGTCTATCATGAAGAATGATGTCTGGGAAGTAGTTCCCAGACCCCAGGACAAGACAATTGTTACTTCCAAATGGATTTACAAGATAAAGCATGCAACAAATGGAAGTATGGAAAATCGTTTTGTTGCTCGTGGTTTCTCTGAGAAGGAAGGTATAGACTATGATGTGATATTTGCACATGTTGCCAGGTATACGACCATTTGCTCGATCATAGCCTTTGCTGCTTCACAAGGATGGAACCTACATCAGATGGATGTCAAGACTGCATTCTTGCACGGCTCGATCAAAGAAAAGGTCTACATGGAGAAACCCGAAGGATTTGAGATTTATGATCGAAAATCTCATGTATGCAGTTGAAGAAGGCTCTCTATGGGTTGAAGCAAACACCCCAAGCATGGTATGAGAGGATCGACAGCTACTTGATGAAGCTAGGATTCACTAGGAGTGAAGCCGATCCTAACCTTTACTTTAATGTTGAAGATGATAAACCTCTCATACTGGTGTTTTATGTGGATGACCTCTTTCTAACAGGTGCACACCCTCTCATTCAAAAATGTAAGAGGGAGTTGGCTTCTGAATTTGAAATGAAGGACCAAGGACTTGAAGTGTGGCAGAAGCCAAGGGAGATTTTCCTATCTCAAGGAAAATATGTGGTAAAGATATTGGAAAGATTTGGTATGATGGACTGCAAGCCTGTGACTACCTCGAGGATCTTAACTTTTAGAAGTTATATGGTAGTAATATCGGACCAGATTTGGGAAATGCCTCTGAGTTTCATAAACTCATTCGCATTGATGTTCTTGGTGAACCTTCATCCAAAAATATGTTTTGCAGTTAGCATTGTGAGCTCATATTTGGTTGAGCCTCACTGGATTGATGCCAAGAATCTTATGAGATATATTCGTGGTACAATGGGTTAAGATACACTGCCGGAGATGTAAGACTACTTGGATATACTGATGTTGATTGGGCAGGAAGTGTGGTGGACCGTAAGAGCACTTTCAGGTGTTGTTTCACCTTGGGATCTGCTTCGATATCCTGGATGAGCAGGAAGCAGAATTTGGTGGCTTTGAGCACCGCCGAAGAAGAATATATTGTTGCTAGCATGAACTCATGTGAGGCAGTCTGGTTGCGAAAGCTCTTCAGTGAGCTGTTTGGATTTACATTGGATACCACTGTGATTCTCTATAACAACCAAAGGTGGGATTCGATTATTGAGGAATCTTGTATTCGTCGATTGCTCTAGCAGATAGACATCATCTAGGATATGGTAACTCAATGAGCAAGGAGGCTCCATCGCATAAAGATGATGTACAGGTCGATACACCTTGTCAAAGCCCCGAGGAAATATTTAATCTGTGATCTTCCCAAATGACTTGGAGTCATCAAGAAAGCCTTGTGCAAGGGCCCTACATGTTGCATACATTGAGCTCTGGGAGCTCTGAGGGCTTATGGTTCTTACTGGAGCAACATATGACCACAGGATGACTCACCCTCCCCTGGTGGTGCACACTGGAACAAGATGATTCGCTTTCTTGTGGGACAAGATGATTCGCTCTCTTGTGGAACAGGATGATTCTCTCTCCTGTGTAGCAGGATGATTAGTTCTCTTATGAGGCCTGGATTGATGTGTTCTTCATGGAAATTGTAGCAGGATTGATGTGTTCTCCTGTGAGGCCTGGATTGATGTGTTATCCATGGCGGCATGGATTAATGTGTTATCCATGGTGATTGTAGCAAGATTGATGTGTTCTCCTGTGAGGACAGGATTGATTAGTTCTCCTGTCGAGGCATCCTACCCATGTAGTCTGGGACTCATGGGAAGTTCCTCTCATCTGATTAATGAGTAGGGAAATGAAGTTAGGGACCATAGTAGTACCGATGGACGCATCGTTGTATCTACCGTACTACCTACGCTAGGATGACCTCCATTAATCTGGGATCAATGATACTAGCCTGGGACCAGTGGTAGGAGTTGTACCATACTATGACACTGACTTTGGGTCGGTTGAGACTGGTCTAGGACTGGTGGTACATACTCCAAGACTGACTTCATGTCAGTGTAGTATTGGTCTGGGACCAGTGAGAGTGGTACATACTATGACATTGACTTCGGGTCGGTTGAGACTCGTCTGGGACCAATGGTACACTCTCTGAGACTACGATATTGGTCTAGGACCAGTGGTAGGAGTTGTACCATACTATGACGCTGACTTCGAGTCGGTTGAGACTGGTCTGGGACCAGTGGTACATACTCCAAGACTAACTTCGTGTCAGTGCAGTATTGGTTTGGGACCAGTGAGAGTGGTACATACTTTGGGTCAGTTGAGTCTAGTCTGGGAACAGTGGTACACTCTCTGAGACTGTGATACTAGTTTCAGACCAGTGGTAGGAGTGGTACTTACTATGAAGCTGACTTCGGGTCGGCTGAGACTGGTCTGGGACCAGTGGTACGCTCTCTGAGACTGAATTTGAGTCAGTGGAGGATGATACTGGTCTAGGACCAGTGGAGTTGTACTCACTATGACACTGACTTTGGGTTGGTTAAGACTGGTCTAGGACCAGTGGTACATACTCTGAGACTGACTTTGAGTCAGTATGATACATCCTCGATCATTTCTTCTTCTTCATAATTTGGACAAAAGCAGAGCAGAACAGAACAATGCAAGAGCAGAGCAAAACAGAACAAAACAGTACCGATCAGTACAGGGCAGAACAAGACAAAGCATAACAGGCAGAATAGAGCTGAGCAGGGCAAGGGTCAGGCTGTACAGGGTAGTGCATTTTCTGGATGAATAGTAACGACCGATAGACAGATTGCAGATGAAGTTCTCCTTGGTTGAGAGTGAGTGTTAAAATTGGCAACCATGAAAAAACTTCATGTGGGTCATCTTATTCATGGTCGATAACATTTTTATTAGATTCATCTTGTCGAGAGGTGTAGGATTGATATAAATATCATCCAATTCCGATAAGTATTCATGGAGATATGAATTTATTTTGATTATGGAATTATCAAGCCGACCTACAACTCATGTAGGCTTAGAAACCCAACAGTCGCATCTATTCAAACACCAACATTGTCTATAAATATAAGAGGACTTTTCCTCATTTTCACTCACTCTTCTCATCACATCTCTCTCTCTACTGTGTAGAAATGAGTCTCTTCTCTACTGCGCAGAAATAGGTCTCTCTCTCACACATGTGAAGCCGGAAGCTGTTGAACTTGAAGCTGCAACTACAGATCCAAATATTGACCTGCGTGGGCTAGAAGATCTCCTCTTTAGAACTATGTTGTAAATTCATTTGAACCTCCTCTGAAAGCTGTAACTTTTGGTGGTGGAATGAAGTCAATCCGATGAACGGTTTGCAAGATATCGACTACCCTAGTTTGAAGCCGGAAACTGCTGAAACTGAAGTCGCAACTGCAAAAGTAAAGATTGACCTACATGGCCTAGAATATCTCCTCATCTGAACTATGCTTTAGGTTCATCTGAACCTCCTCTGAAAGCCGCAATGTTTGGTGTTGGAATGAAGTCAATCCGATGAACGATTTACAAGATATCGACTGCCCTAGTTTGAAGCCATTGCAGAAGTAAAGATTGACCTGCGTGGCCTGAAAGATCTCCTCATCTGAATTGCGCTTTAGGTTCTTCTAAATCTCCTTTGAAAGCTGCAACTTTTGGTGGTGGAATGAAGTCAATCCGATGAACGGTTTGTAAGATACCGACTGCCCTTGTTTGAAACTGGAAACTGCTAAAACTGAAGCTGCAACTACAGAAGTAAAGATTGACCTGCGTGGCCTAGAATATCTCCTCATATGAACTATGTTGTAGGTTCATCTGAACCTCCTCTGGAAGCCACAACTTTTGGTGGTGGAATGAAATCAATCCGATGGTCAGTTTGTGAGATATCGTCTGCCCTAGTTTGATAATGAAGCTGCTAATGCTGATGTTGCTGATCTAGGGTTTACTACTGCTGATATGAATCAGATTTATTGTACTATTTCAATCTGCTGAATTATTGAAGATAAAAGAAGATTTGATCAAAGGGTTTCCCCACACATTGTGGGGTTTGTCCCTGGCTAGTTGCCACATCTTGTGTCTCTTGTCTTGGCTTGTTTTCTGTCGATCGTTTAATGTTCTATCTACACTTTACTTTATGTACATGTTATTGCTATTCCGTGGAATATAATAAGAAAAAGAAGTAAATTTTTATAAGCATAGAACATACCATAACTTAACACAAAGTAAACCCAAATATAGCCATGTTGGGTGTAATAAAAGGGATGGAAATAGTTCCTCCTCCTTGTACAAATATGGGAGTTTGCATACTCTCAACACTCGTCATAGATGCCAAGCTTCGAGCAATGGTCATCAAAGGAATATATGGATGTAAACCTAGGCTTGAAGGCCTATGAGTTGGGGTTCTGACGTACAATAGAACGTTTGGATAATCAGGAGGAAGAGGAGAATTTGGAGCCGCAACTGACTCTAAAAGCTCTTCAACTTCAATATTATCTTCCGACTAAAAAATTACTTGAGAAAGAACTAGTGTGTTCCTCTCTAACTCTCTACTGGTACTAGGTCTCTCTTGTGAACTAATGACCCCAAGCGAAGGATCAATCTCTGATGTGCTTGCTTCCACTAGTTGAAAACCACTGGCAAAATTGATCCTATGCCTTCTAGGAAAATGCTCAAGACTCATAGGTGATAGCCCACGAAATCTCCTAGACCGTCGAGATGGCCAATTAGCCACTTTGAATTATTTAAAATATCTACTTCAAGACTCAAAAAATTATAAAGCTAGGCTGACTAGGAGCAATGAACACTCACTAAAAAGTCCCTAAAGATATCAACAATCAAACAAATCTCGGGTATTTCCACTCTGGGTGATTAGGACTGGACACCAAAATACAAGAAAGTTAATAATAAGGGCCTTCCGAAAATAGATTGGGGTAATTACGCCCCAAGCCTACTAGCGAAGGTATCAGAGGCAGTTATGCTGACCTCTAGACAACAACCCTTTCTAGTGCAAACACCTAAGCTTCGCAAGGGTACCCTCCAAAAGTACTGTTGAACATGATACAGTGTCAGCCTTAGGTGCCACGGGATTCCCCTCCGCAGTCACCTGTGTGATCCCTAGGATAGGAAACTATGGTCACCAACTCATATCAGAAGCCGACCGGAACAGTCGTCAGGCGGGATCTGACAAGTGAGAGAGGTGGTATCTCTCATCCTTATATTCACTCTCCCTCATGCTTTACTCCCAGTTATGAAGTTTTCTCGATCTCCCTAACGCTATTGGATTTCGCTCATTAATCAAACTTCTATGTTTTATAATTTTGAGTGGCTTTAAAGAGGTAACTCCCCTCTCGCCTAATCCAAGGCCCTAATAAACCTAAACTTGTTAGTCTATTCTGATGAAAACATAAAAGTTATAGTTTATTTTAATTAATCGCTTGATTTTAATGGGTGTTCTTTAAGTCAAGGGTAAAGATGGGAGTGAAACCAATGATGTTTATATGACACAATAGAAATCAATGAAAACCTAACTACATGATTGAAATCATTTTTTCTTCAATGAAAAGAGATCTCTATACGGGTTCTACGAAACTTCTACAAAGCAAAGTAATTTTTCTCTTCTTTTCTTGAAACACACTTCACACACCTAGAAACTAAAAGAGTATGAATTCTTTAACAATGCAACTACCCTAATGCAAGATATAATGGAGATGCAAGATCCTAAATAACACTCAAAAAGCAAAAGCAATTATTTACAACTAACAATGAGCGAACTTAAATACTGAAGAGGATACAAATTTTAAACACAAAATTCTCTCCAAACAAGAAGGACAAATTGCAAAAGATCACAATTCATTTTCAACAACAAAAAGAAACCATAAACCAAACTTAGCAAAAGAAAAAGAAAAACAAAGATTTTTGAGATCTTTTCTTTTTTAAAGAAGAAACCAAAACAACTTTTTGAAATCACCAAAATGCTACTAAAACTCAAAATATCGAAAAAAGAGCACAAGGAGTCTTTGCAAGTTACAAACTTGAAAATGAATGAAAACTTGAGCAAAAAGACTTCAACTTGTACAAAACGACCCAAATAGCAGCAAAGAGTTTGACAAACTAACCAAGAAGCCAACAAAGAAATACTTCCAAATTCGTCAAAAATACTTTCAAAAAGCAAGAAAAGCTATGATGCCACAAAACATACGAGAGCAAAGCATGTAGATTTGAAATCCGGTCTTGACACTGAAACTGAAAACAAACTCGTGTTCTGAGGGACCAGAACAATCAAGAACTTCAGGACGAAGTCTTGTGTGCCAAAACACAAATTACAAACTCGCTAAAGAAGCAAACCTAGGCCAACTATTTTCAATGAGGAAGAGACTTTGAAACAATAAGCTTGTAGAATAATAAAATTCTTCAGACAGCAATTGACCACACAGAGACTAAAAACACTAGGCAACAAATCTATCTGGGCTGAAAGATTTGAAAAAATAATGCAAAAATTTGCATACGCGACTATGTTCAAACATAGAGACGTGCACACGTGCTCCTGACACAGGAAACTCACGTATATGCGAGTTCACTTTACAGAAACAAGCATGTATACACGACTGTAAACAAAGTAAAGAGTGTATACAAAGCTTTACAAGAAAAAAAATAAAAACAAAGTTTGATCCAAAAGATCAGACTTGAGGCCTGGGAGTCTAGTAGACCAAATAAGACTGTAACCACAAGAAAACCAAAGACTAAGCCCTGATTGAGAATGGACAACCCAAACCAGGATTAACAAGATTGTTATCCCCATTGGAGTCACCAATTCTGTTTTAGGTGAAAGCACCCTAGGGCTTTGGGTTAGAACCACAACAGAGTAGAAGCAAACTACAACAAGAAATACTCATACAGCTTAGGAAAGATGCTTATATTATCAAAATACATAAGAGTGATTGTACCTGGATTTCCTTCGTTCGAGTAGGTCCCATAGGGTTTAGACCCTCTGCAACTCCCGATGTTCTTCAAACCTGAAAACCATTCAATTCAAACATACATAGCAGTACAGATGTAAAGCATATTCACGAAATTGAATTTATATCCTATAAACAAATGATTGATCATACATCAAAACGATATTCATATATGAATTAAAACATAATTTTATGCATAGACATACTTAATTTCGGAAACAAGACGACATTTCTTTTATTGTTGTAAGATATAAATAACATGGAGAGAATTCACTTGAGTCTTCTCTGGCTCCAATCAGAACTATCCTCCGGATTCGTCCTATCCCAGCCTTCAACAATCTTCTTCCATCACCAACCCATGATATCTCAAGCAAAAGGAAGGATGTCTATAATCAAGGAAACAAGGGTTTCCTGAAGCTTGGGGAAGTGCGTGAGGCACAGGGATTCATCAGACTCAGTCAGGGATAATCTCAGTATAATAACTCTATCTTTTCTCCTCCTTAAGGTCTTCCCATAGAGGTCTATTTATACCTCTCCCAATTAGGTTTTTAGTTGGGAAAGAGTTGGGCCACGGGAAATAGGAGGTAATCAATAGGTAAAAGCCATGAACTCCACCCGAAATTAAGGAAATTTAATTTTTCAAGTGTTTTAATACATATACACAGGTTGGGTATTAACTGACCAGCATGTACACACTTTTAGCTCAGGGAAAAGTAGCGTACATGGAATAAAACACTTTTTTTATATATTTGGACCAAGTATGGAAGGAGGGGTTGCCCTAGGCCATAAACAAAGCATCATATATACCAAGAGTGGTAAATGGTGCTATAACAAATAGAACTAGGTCGAATAGAATCAGCGAAAACATCTTGGCGTATGAGTTTTATTCCTCTCTTCTTTTTGTCTTCTCCTTTAGCTTTTATAAACCATGCTCGCTTGAAATGCTAGTACCCTCATTGGATGCCACACACTTTCCTCCTTGGCTTCTTTTGTGACTTGACTGTAACTACTCCATCTCTTTTTGACAATATTTGCGACTCGGTTGCCCTTGCATGTCCCCATATTTTCTGCTTGCCAACTTTTTATCAGATCTTGGTGGATTTTCTCTCTTTCCCTCTGTTTCCTCTGCAACTACCCTTCGATCAGACTTGGTCAAAATGTGTTAAAACTTTGTCTGCCAAAATGAAGGAACCAACACTCCCTAAACACAAAGAAGTCAAATTTTTCTATGTAGGAAGGAAATATATTGGGTCATATAATGTCCAAGCATGGTATCAAAATTAATCCCAATAGAATTGCATCCATACAAAAACTTGAGATTCATAGAACCAAGAAAGAGGTACAATATTTTCTTGGAAGGGTAAATTTTTTGAGAAGGTTTATTCCAAATTTTTCTGAAATTTTGAAAACAGTCACTAATATGTGAGGAAACACAATGAGATTAAATGAAAAATTTAAGCTGTGGAATCATTTGATGGAATAAAAAAGGCATTAACTCAAGCTCCTATCTTAATTAGTCCAATTTTTTCAAAAAAATCTTTTGGTTTTCTCTTTTTCCTTAGAACATACAATTTTAGGAATCTTACTACACAAGAATGAGAAAATTTTGGAAAAACCCATATCCTTTTTCAGTAGAGAATTGAGAGATTCATAGTTGAAATATAGCATTATGGAGAAACAAGCATATGCATTGGTAAAAGCATTAAAAGATTTTAGGGTATAAGTTTTGCATTCCCACGTTGTTGCTTTTGTTCATAACAATGTGGTGAAGGATATTTTGAGCTAGTAATATAGTGATGGAAAAATAGGGAAATGGATAGAAACATTGTTGGAATATGATTTGGAAATAAAGCCAACTAAGTTGATGAAGGATCAAGGTCTGGAAAAATTAATGACTGAAACAAATTGTGATATTTTGGGAATAAATTTTATTTTAGTGTCCTCAAATGATGCAGATGAAAGACCAACATTACATGCATCTTAAGAATTCACTTCTTCTTTATGGTATTGTGATATCAATTATGTCTTGCAAAATTCACAGGTTTCCCTACGGAAAAATAAAACCCGAGCTAGGTTTTTAAAACTAAAAGCAGTGAAATTTTGTATTCTTATATGAAAAATGATCACTGGTGATGGGGGCCGACCATTCATAACCCAATATAATTTGTTTGTAGCAGTTATCAAAAGTAAACAGTGGTTTAGTTGGTCCTATTATTATCTATATTTCCGTTGGGTGTTGTTGATTTTCGTATCCTTGATTTCACTCACCTGTTCCAAATTTCACTAGATTTTCTCACAGACACAGAAAATATCGGTGTTTCAAAATGAACTAGAAGGCCATGAACTTATTGAACGTGACCCCGAGCTTGTTGAGTTGTTTATCAAGGTTGGATGGGAGATATTCTATTATAGGTTTGAGCATTTCAGCTATAAAGTAGTGAGAGCATTCATCGATGGTTTTAATGTGAAAATTGCTACTATCAGTGACCTTTCATTTCTAGTCACAGAGGAGACAATCACAGAGGCAACGAGGTTGCCAATTGATGGAGAATGATGTTTCAAAATTAAACTTTGAGAGGGATTGACAATTTATTCTTCCTGAAGTATGAGAACAAAAATGAAGAATGAAGGAAAAGCGTTCAGAGATCTTGATTGAAATCTTCATGGAATAATGCCCTCAAGATTATTCAAATGTATTTTAGTTGTGAAGGAAGATACGACTAGGTAGGCATGCATCATTTTAAGTTTCTACTCATATTTTTGGTCAAGTTAGAATGAATATGCCCTATTTTCTATTAAAAAAAATTAAGTAAGACGTCAGCTAAGGTTAGGGAAAAACCCAAGACTCCTCCTCATTTATTTTTCACAGAGGTGTGTTAAAAATGTTGATTGTCAACCATCTTAGAAAATTGGGAAGGACCTGGGAACATTTTATGTTTTGGGTGGGTTTTTCAAAGCAAACACTACCAAATCGAAAGGTAGCAAGGGTAAAAAAACTAAAGAAGTATCAAAACCCTATACAAATTGTTATAACCCCTAAACCAACAATTCGATCAAGCTCTATGTTGACTAGAAGTGGTCTTCATTGGGGGAGCAAGGAAATATTTCTAAGCCCTTACCTACTATAGAAGAATTTTATACTAGAAAAAAACAAGATGGGCTATAAGGAATGAGAAAACCCCATAAATTCAAGAGAAAGCCCCAGAAATTCAAGATAATATGTAACACCCTCCTCCCATATCCACCCAAGTAACCATGCCAACCATGGTAAACATGAGAAGAGAGGCTACTATGATCATATTAAACCTCTTATGTGACCTTAAGGAAGTGGAATCGACATAAAATCACACAGTCATCCAACATCATCAACAAAATCCTTAGGAGACAAGTTAGCCACTCAGACAGCCTGTCCCTGGGTCCCACTATTTTTCTGGATCTCTTAGGCCATAGTCGCTCTCATGCTATGGGAAAGGGAGTGACCAAAAACCTAAATTCTCTTTCATAGGCTTGCCTTCCTTTAACCACAGACCAAAATTTCCAGTTCTATGCTAGCGACCTCGAGATTTAAGCCACCTTTTCAAGCCCAAAGCCCAGGCCACTGCCCAGAATGGAGTGATATATTGAAATCATTAAAAATACAAGGGAACAATGATGTCAAAGCAATAAGTTGAACAAGACTATAAACAGACCCCTACTAGCCATGCCAAGCATTTCATCAAAAATATCACCAACATGTAACCTATAGGTGCAAACAATAGAAATAAGTGTAGGGATCTCATACTTATCTGATAATTGTTATGAACCATTGTTACATCATGTCATTTGCTACATCATCATCTATTAGGCCATAGATGCATGACCCATTCATTTACAAGTAAAAGCATGCTGAGAGCCATACATAGGTGTTTTCATAAAATATATATATATATATAACCAACATAATAGGAAAAAAATTACCATAAACATATCAGCCAGCAAAATCTACATATACATCAATAAATTTTCACATAGAAATCAAGGAAATGAATTTCACATTAATGAATGCAATAAACCAAATGGAGATGGGACTACCACATTCCACCCGATCATAGAATGGATGAGCCAAAATACCTCTTCAACCATTCACCCCCATGCCATATTCCAAGCATGAATGTGGGACTCAAACCAAAAGAACCAACCACAACATACCGAGGCTAAACCACCTGACACTCATCAATAGAAACCAAACTTTATTGTAATCCATCTTGGATCACTAGGCCCTAAACCGAGACCCACTCTCCAGGCTTTACTACATATCCCAACCCGAGATTACTAGGCCCAACGGAGATCAAACCACCTCTTGGTTTTACTGTATATCTTGCCATTCACCGGCAAGGATTCCTAGGCCATCCAAGGCAACAAAAAATTCGTCTTTACCATAACCCACAATCTGACTCATGGTTACTAGGCCATGTGTTCTATCATTTCGAAGATCCACCTCACTCAGCTTTGAATCCATCTTTCAATCCAGCTCACCCAAAACATGAGAACCCCATCACACCATGACTATCTGGAAATGGCAAGGCTAGGTTGAAAACATTGTTACACCTGGAAAAACCCATGCCATGATATAAAATAACCACATGCAATACCATGCATGCCAAGTCAATACCTGCAATGAAGCCTGTTGTAGGTGCTTCATCCTTCCTTTCCCTTCTTTATCTTTGTTTCCTCTTGCCTTCTTTTCCTTTCTTGCTCCAATGCTAAAAATTCTCCATGAAAACTCAAAGTGCCCAAGGGTATGTAAGAGAGAGAGAATAATGAGAGAGCTCCAAAACTCAACTAACAAAAGGTTTACCAATTGATCCTCAAAAGCCTTTTTATGAATGAGGCCTCTATTTTCTTCATTTTCCATTACTTTCCTTTATTTTCCTCCTCACATGAAACATGTGACCTTTCACCTTCCTTTTCACCTAATTTCCTTTATTTTCATAAATAAATATGCGAAAAATGCCATTTTACCTTTCCAAACCCTTAGCCATTTCCTTTTCCAATTTCCTTAGCCAAAAACAACCAAATGAATACCCCCTATGATTTCCTTCCCAACATTCAGCTTGGAATACATGTCCCATCAACCGTGGTTATTGTTTTTAACTTTATTACATGGAATTTTCACCAGGGTTGTTACAATGAACCCTAGAAATTTCAAATCAAAGTTTTTATGGAAAAATTGAAGATGATGATGATGTGCCTCTATCAAATTTGCTTAAGAAAAGGACTTTAAATATAAACAAACTAGAAATCTTAAAGTACAAATAAATATCATTAAAATTTGTAAAGAGAGAAAAGAGAAAGTAGGTTGCAAGTACTGAAACATATGAGACAAGAAAACCTAATATAAGGCATGTCAACAAGCTGAGGTCAGGTGTAAGAATTAGATTAAATCCTACCCTTAAATATCAAGTGTTTAATGTGGATGAAGAAAAACCTAAATATGTAGAAAAAACACAAGTTAGTAGAAGCAATGACACCAAAAAACAAAAGAAAAGGAAAACAATATATCACTTTTCAGGAGAAGATTACAGAGGTAGTGGCTGCTAGGGTTAAGAGAAGTAAGAAAACAAAGAGAGTTGAGCATAGCAACATAGATATTTTAGCAGATGCAACATAAACATTGAAGTAAATGAAGTGAAGTAGCACTTCCAAATGAAATGCCAACACATAAAAATCTGTTTTGTCAACATTTTGTTTTGACAACGCTTCACCTAGAAGTTTTGGCAGCGTTATTGTGATCTTTCTGGAAGCTTTTTCCCCCCACAATTGAGCTATTTTGATAAGTATGGATGTCAAAGATAAATAAAAAATACTTTATTAGTTGTCACCTTATTTTGAGTAGCAGTTCTATATTTCTCTCCAGAGTATCAGTTGGAAGTTCCTAATTTTAAGCATTTCCAAATTTATCTTCCAAATATTAGTAGTTACAACTAGCTATCCAGGTTCAAAACTGAGGATGAGAAACTACTATTTTTTTTAGTTATCTAATTAGAATTTGATTAAAGACTTCATATGCATATTTTAATATATTGTAAATAGAATATTTCCAAAAATAATGGATATGAAGATTGTATACTTTTTTTATAGGACCTATGTAAAAGAAGGACTGAGAATTGGGATTTTTTGGAAAACACTATGTGTATGTAAAATTCCTTTTGATATTAATCATAGTTTGCCAAGATCAATTCAACACAAGCACTCATTCAAGTTGGCCTTCTAAAGAAGCTAGAGATTGTTATAGAATAAGATTTCGGCCTAGTCACAAGCACAAGTCGACTTATTTTGCATGGACAAATCACTTTATAAAGGAAGACTCGGCCTCACTTAACGACATATTGGACAAGCATATGAAACAAAAGAAGAAGTGTGAAATATAGAAGCATAGGATCCTCTCATCAAGTGAATAATGAAGAAGAAGAAACCAAAGTGGTTTAGGTTTGTTTTTTGGAAAATATCTCTCACACGTGCAAGAAGAGTTAGTACTTTCTGTTGCATAAGAAGTCGCGTAACTACAGTCAGCCTAAGAGGTCGAATTAAGGAAGAAATGAAGTCTCCAATCAAGCCGAAATGCATAAGAAAAGGATTACATCCAATAAGAATGGATAAAGGGATAAAAATAATTATTTTTCCCTCACACATACTGTAATAAGGGTTTCTGAATAGGTTGAGAATTGAAGGCCTGTGATAATAGGCTGAAATCTAAAGAGAAGTCGGTATCCATGGTGGAATAATTAGTTTGACTAGCGTTGACTTAAGTAAGAAGAATTATTTTAAGCAATCCTTGTGACTTGGTCTTGGGGAGGTTAGTAGGTCAAGGGGCTTGGTATTGGAATTAATCACTTAACGATTCTATAAGAAGAAGAATTCATTTAGGTTTTCCTCTCAAATTGGAGAGGTTTCTTCCATGGCTGATCGCCTACATATTGTATCCATTATATCATTGTTGTTTATATTTTGATATTTGTTTGATGAAGAGAACATTGTAATAATTAAATCTAAATAAGAATCTAATCAAAATATGTAAAAATATTCACACACAGTTATCATTACTAGAGAAATCACCTCTTGTTTCTGCCCTAGATTTCTCAACATGGTATTAGACCTAAGGTGACAAGTTAAGAAAGGGGAGCTCCATAAGGGACACTCAAGCACTCAAAGATCAAATTTCTAGAATCAAGGGCATGTATGACATCAAAAAATTAATAATCTCCTCTCATATCCAAGAATACAAGGGCTACATCATCATCTTGAAGAGAAGTGTCAAAACCCTATATTGATCAAAGAAAAGGCTTACACTAGAATCATTCTTTAGATCTTGACTCAAAACACCATCACAAGGAAGGAGACCTAAAAATTACTCTTATCTCTACTGAAATAGAATATCAAATCATCTTGAAGTCTACTCATCCAAAGGAAGCAGTGAAGGAGTTGTTGGCATCATCAAAAGGATTCAAGGTGATTTCACTCTCTTGGGAGTCAAGAATCGCTTTTGAAGAAAGCCATATTCATCAAGAAGAAGTTTTCTATTACCTATATCATCATAAAATTAGAGAAGGAAACGGGCTAAAGGAGAATCATCACAAATAAGTATATCTGTGTGTACATTTGAATTAGTTGAAATCTCTTTTTGCAAGGAAAGTAAAAAATTGGTTGGGGCTTCAAATTTTCTTGCATGGAATAAAAGGATAGATCTAAACCACATAGAAAATGAGGTCATGGAACACGTTAAGGGCTCAATCACTAAACCTCCAAAGGAATATTCTCAAGAAATTTCAAGGGATATGAAAGGGGAAGAAAGGGCTCAAAGGATTCTCATAGAATCCATTAAGGATCCCCTCATTCCCTATATATCTAAACTTGAAACATCAAAAATAAATATGTGACAAACTTGTAGAGTTGTTTTTTGCAAGCACTAAAAGAGAAGTAATCTCATTAAGATAAGAAATCTACAAGATGAAGATATCAAAATAATAAGGAATAGCCTCATACTTTATGAGGATATCTGAAATAAGGGACCAACTACAAGATCTGGAAAGAATAATGTCTGAAAAAGAGATGACTACCATAATACTAAATGCACTAGTAGAGGAGTGGGGTAATTTTATATCAAGCATTTATGGGAAGAAGGAAGCTACTCCATTCAAATATCTATGGTCACTAAAATTGAAGAAACTAGGTTGAAGGGAAAATCTGGTGTAGGATCAAATAAAAAAACTCAAGCAGACGCTGCTATGGAAAAGAGAAAAGGGAAGTTTGGGAAATTTGGTCCTCGGAAACGAAAGAAGAATATGGAAAAGGTTTAATGCTATAAATGTCAAGAATATGGGCACTACAAGAGATATTGTCCTAATATCAAGAAGGACAACAAAAAAGGAGGAAGGGAAGAATCCCATATCACTAAATATCTCTACTATGATTGAGATAGTCTTCCTCACCTAGTTCTTTTCAAGTTTCTATTTCAAAATTTATGTTGTAAAGTATCACTATCATGGTAGGAATCATTAGAAGCATGTTAGGATGCATCATGTTAGGAGATGGAATGATAAAAGCATACAATTGAAATCAAGAGCTTGTAACATCATCATAAATAAGCATGAAATATAACTGAAATAGAATTTTGTGGATGTCGCCTATAGAAGGTTGTAGCTCTTGGTAACCTCATTAGAAGCATAAGGAGTACTTATGGGAAAAAAATAAATTCATATAGTATAGAGCTCATCATACATCACTCAAAAGGAGCAATTTCAAGATGAGGATAATCAAGATCCTCCATTGCAATCTTCATTGGAAGTTTCCCCTACTAGAAGAAGCAAATGTTTAACTGAGAATTCCAACTTATATGGGATTCATGGGATGATGGTATGATTGAATTTATTTCAATCAAGGAAGCTATCAGAGGAAGACTAGACGACCAAAAGAAAGGGATGAGGTATATATGCTTGTACTTGATAAAATAGAGTCATGGAATATGCTTGTAGTTATCATGAATGAGTGATCTACCTCAAGAGCATGATCACAAGAAAGGATCTCCTGCTGTGAGAGAATGCATGAAGGCATGGTTCACACATTGACTAGATGAAATCAATATAATATGTCCTCATATAAAATATGAGGTGGTTGAAAAATTTGAAGGAAATATGATTGTAAGTTCCTGGGAGGAAAAATGTGAATAAAGAAAGGAAGAGATCATAAAAATGCAAATATGGAGAAGGAAATAAACATCCAAGGACTGGAATATTTGACTATGGTATCTCCATGGAAAGATATGAAGATTCTTATAAAATATTTAAAAACAAAGAGACCCTTGACATTGTATATGTAAATTATATATAATAATATAAAATTATAAATAATATATATATATATATATTATATAATTATATATATTTAATATATATATATATATATATATATATATATATATATATGCAGGATGTTGACGCAAACAAGGAGATGTCGTGATGAAATACCATGATGTGCATTTTCTATTTTTTCTTTATATATCTAGATGGGCTAATGCAGGGCTACCAAGCAAAACCTGTAGATGTAATCTACAACTGATGTTCATATGAAAGGATGAAAGAACCTGATAGAAACATGACATGAAGAAGGTAGCAAGGAATGAAGGAAAGGCCATATATGGACTGATGGATCACTTTCCAATGAAAAGAAGGATGAAATGACTAATAAATGAAAGTGATGGATGGTTTGTGCCCTGCAAAGAAATCCAAAAATATGTAGATTCCATGATAAAGAATAAATGAATGACATCGAAGGAGGGAGAACTACAAGAAGTTGTTTATCCCATGACCTCTACCCAAAAAGTTTTTAGAAGCAAGTCAATGGTCAAGAGGGAGATTGGGTACATTCCTTTTATAAGAATGGGTACATTCCTTCAATGGAATGTGTATATCCTCCCTAGTTGAGAGGGAGAGATAGACACATCATTCTTGTCTTCACTTGGGTAGATAGAATGGAGGATTGGGTAAGCATCTAGCATCTAATACTCTTTGAGGGTGTGGTAGGGAATCCAATATAATATTAGTCGTAGATGATCAATATTGTTTGAGGACTGGGAATCCAAGATAAGAATAGTCTTGGTGGAACATAGGTTGAGAGAACACAGGTGGGTTATGTTCCAAGAGAGACAATGATGAGGGGGTCTATAAATCATTGGTCTTGTCAACAACATTCTCTAATATTGTGGAGAGATAGAGCAGTTAGTCAAGGCCTTGCTATGTGACACTTCTGGATGACATGATGCTAAATAGATGGGTTACCAATCTGAGTCTTCTTACGAGAATTCTTTGAATTGACATTGTTCAAGTACCTTGTATGGATTATGAATACCTCCCTAGTTAAGAGGGAGTGTTGAAAAATGTAACTAGGTTCGGTCTTCATAATGACATGTTTGATCGTGATTTTATCTAATTGATGTAAGGAAGAAAAATAAAATTATTTATATTATGATTGATTCATGGGTTTCATGCTCAAGGATTTATTTATTTATTTTTTATATAGATCAAGCTCCCATTGTGAATTATTAGGATTGGTCATAAAGTCAATTGAGTCATTGTCATGCATTGAAGACCCATTTTGGCATGTTACATATTGTAAAAGAGAATTTATGTGAGTCATAAACCCTCTAGGACCTCGTCACAAGAACTCATTCAAGTCGGCCTTTGTTATGCTCTTGACTTGCAAGAAATTCCAGAATACTAGAAATGCGAAGAAATATAGCCCAAAACACAGGATAAAATGAGAAAACAACAAGTATTTTATTATTCATAAAGAGATTAAATGTTCACTTGCCTCTTCAAGGGGGCAACCTCTAGCAGAGTAGAGCTCAATTACAATAAGACTTGATGATATTTCCTTTACTAACTAAGACTATTTATAGCTAAATGACATCCAAAACCCTAATTACTAGTGGTCCCTTGTATAACATGGGTTAACCATTTTATTTATTAACTATGGCCCATTTACAACTTACTGTGGTCCCTTTTCTCTAATGCGGGTCAACTACTTACAATTAATAATGTGGGCTTTATTTACTCTCGAGCTAACTATGAATATGACTTGGCCCATTGGGATTATTACATAAATAAAGGGGTTAGGGTTGGACCCTAACATGCCCTCCCCCATCAAAAGCAGCCTTGTCCTCAAGGTTGAAGCTGCGTAAACTGTTGAAGAATAGTGGTTGGTTCCCATGTTGCATATTCTGGAGAGGTGTCTTTCCACTTGACAAGGACTTCCTTGATTGTACGACAACAGAGATATCTTTCATGGGTATCGAGGGCCTATTCTGGTTAGAGCCAGAGTGAGCCTTTCTCATCCAATTCAGGTAGACTGGTTTGAATTCTGAAATTTTTCCCCACCACTTTCGTGAGGCGTGATACATGGAAGACCGGATGGATTTTTGAGGTTGGTGGCAAGGCCAATTTTTAGGCGACTGCTCCAATGCGTTGACGTATCTTATAAGGTCCATAGAATTTTGGTGCTAGTTTCTGGAAACCCTTTTCTTTGAGAGATGTTTGCTTATGTGGTTGCATTCGTAATAATACCTAATCCCCTTCTTGAAATGTGCTCTCAGAGTGATGTTTGTCTTCCTATTTCTTCATTTGATTCTAAGCTTGATGTAGATTATATTTTAGATGAGCTATCATGGCGGCATGGTTCTGTAGGAGTTGATAAACCGCCTGCACCTTAGAACATTCTGGGATGTAAGAAATAGGTGAAGGTGGGAGTTGTCCATACACTGCCTCGTATGGAGTCATCTTGGTGGTTTCATGATAGTTAGTATTATACCACCATTCAGCTAAAGGTAGCGATTGTACCCATTGATGTTTCTTTTCTAAAGTGAAGCACCTTAGATATGTCTCCAAACATTTTTTGATTGGTTTTGTTTGACCATCGATTTGGGGATGATAGGCAGTACTTAGTTGGAGCTATGTGCCTTGTAGCTTGAAAATTTCTTGCCAAAATTTGTTGGTGAAAGTGGGTTCATGATGAGACACAATGGAAGTCAGCATGCCATGCAGTTTGAAGATCTGGTCCACGAAAGCTTGAGCCACAAAAGTGGGGGTGAATGGGTGGGGTAGAGCGCAAAAATGAGCATATTTAGAAAGTTTTTCCAAAACCATCATGATGACGGATTTGTTTTCAACTTTGGGAGACCAGTGATGAAATCCATGGAAGCATCCATCTAGATAGAGGTTGGGAATGAATGGCTCTAAGGTTCCCAGTAACTTGATTGTTTCTCCTTTGTTGCATTGACACACATCACATTCAACTACAAAAGTAAGAATGTTGGTTTTCATGCTAGTCCAAAAGAAAGAACTACGAGCACGAGCATAAGTCTTCTAAAAGCCCGAATGCCCTACAGTTGGAGATGAGTGCAACTCTTCCAAAATGTGGGTTTTGAGGGTGGATACTAACGATATAACTACTCAATCCTTGTAGTGAAGAATATCATCCTTCCAAGAGTAGTCAGCCGAGGAATTAGGATCTTCTCTCAAGTTATTAATAAGTTGGGAGAGAGAGGGGTGTGAGAACCATTCCTTGTAGGCCTCTTCAATCCAATATGGTATGGGAAGAGAGATTGATAGCAGGGTGCTTTCATCCTCAAATTGGAGCAATAAAGCATTAGCTACTACATTTTCATGCCATTTCTTGTAAATTATCTCATAATCATATCCCAACATTTTTTCCAGCCATTTATTTTTCTATGGCAATGATAAGTGTTGCTCCAAAAAATATTTTAGGCTTTAATGGTCCATGCGGATTTGGAAATGTCACCCCAACAAGTATGGTCCCTAGGTGTCTATTGCATGTAAGATGCCCATCATTTATTTCTCATAGGTAGATTGACATAGATGTTTTCCACTCAGTTGTTGGATGGTGAAGGCCAATGGTCAACCTTCCTGCATGAATACAACACCAATAATAGTACTGTAAGCATCACATTCAATCAAAAATGATTTGGTGAAGTTTGGTATGGCCAATACGAGAGTGGAGAACATGGCTTGTTTGAGAGCCACGAATGCCTGTTGAGCTGCATTAGTCCAAAGAAATGAATTTTTCTTGAGAATATTAGTGAGGGGTCTAGCAATGTGACCATAATTGTGGACAATTTTACGACAATAGCCAGTGAGACATAAGAATCCCCTCAAACTCCTCAAGGTTTTTGGTTGGGGAAAACCTTGCATTACCTGTATATTTTTTGGATCAAACCTCACTGCTTCATGACCCACAATGTGTCCCAAATACTTGACTTCTTCCATGCCAAAAGAGAACTTGGAAAAAGTGACAAATAATTTGTGATTTCGGAGCAGTTGCAAGGTTAGGTCTATAGGGTGAAGATGTTTTTCCTAGGTTAGGTTATAGATGAGAATGTCATCAAAGAAGACGACGACAAATTTTCGGAGATATGGTTTCAACAGGTGGTTCACAAGGCTTTGAAAAGTAGATGGAGCATTACAAAGACCAAATGTCATGACCAAGAATTCATAATGGCCTTCATGAGTTCGGAAGGCAGTCTTCGGAATGTCTACTTCCTTCATGCGTATTTAGGGATAGCCAGAGTGAAGATCTAGCTTGGTAAAGAATTGAGAACCATGTAGTTCATCAAGAAGATCATTAACAACTAAAATAGTAAATTGTCTTTGACAGTGAGCTTGTTGAGGGCCCGAAAGTCTAGACACATGCGCCATTCTCCATCTTTCTTTAGCACCATGACCACGGGTGATGAATAAGGACTGGTGCCGGGACGAATAACATTGGCTTCGAGGAGTTCCTTGATGTTTTTTTCAATTTCATTCTTTTGGGTGAAATGATATCGGTATTGGTGCACATTAGGCATTTGGTCCCTCGGGACTAAAGGGATGCTATGATCATGGTCACCCCCAGAGGGTGGAAGTGCTTTAGGTTTTTCAAATACCTGCTGGTGGCAATCTAAGACCTATTGCATCTTAGGATAAATATGAGGAGTAGTGGATTCAATGGCCTGGATGGCATCAAATTGGGCGATGACTCCGTGATGGCCCTTTTTTAAAATCTTTTCCATTCAATGCGAGCTGATGATAGCAGGAGCACCTGCTAGGAGTCCACGTAATGTATGAATGTGGTTGTTCTACTTAAAGCTCATATATAACTCCTAGAAATCCATTGTAATCGGGCCCTGTGTGCGAATCCATTCAACACCCAAGACAATGTAACAACCACCTATTTCAATAGAAAACATGTGGGTCTTTAAGTGGTAGTCTCCCATTTGAAGTTTAATATTTTCACAGCTGCCTTCACATTTCATGGTCCCCCAATCAACGATAAGGAATTGGAAATTAGAGATTGCTCGCACAAAATAATGAACAACTTCGGTGACTCACTTATGGATAGATTTATGAGTTCTACCACTATCAATCAATACCACTACTAGTTGATGTTTAAGAAAACCTTGGATTTTGAGAGTTTGAGGTGAAGAAATGCCCACCAAAGAATGTAGTGAGATAACTGGTTCATCTGGCATAGTTGTGAGATCATTGTTAGGAAGGGTTTCCTCAACTTCATCCTCGGGCACCCAAGGGGTCGGGCTTCCTCAGATGAGTTGTTATCAGTGGCATCAATTTGAAACAATTTTAGTTCCTTACATTTATGCCCTAAGGAGTATTTGTCATCACAGTAGTAGCACAATCGTTGTTTTTCTTCTTTCAGCCATTTCTGCTAGAGACACCTTTGAACCTTAAGTGTTTTGGTAGGGCCCTGATCCTGGGTGGGATGCCCCTTTGCTACAAAATTTGGATGAGTGGATTGGTCAGGTAAAGCGAGTTCCACCTCGACGACCTTTTTTCAAGCATCCATCCATGTAGCTGGGTGGTGCTTCCAGACATGGGTTTGGATGGCTTCTTTGAGACCACTAATGGAACACTCCAAGTAGAATTCATCTCCTAGACTGCCAGTTCTAATGGCCAATGTCTTAAAGGCTACAATGCAGTCTTTTACTATGCACGTTTGTTGGAACTTAGTGAGACATCCCAAAAAAATAGATTCCCTATCAAAGCGGTCACATAGGGCTTTTGAGAACATGTGCTAAGTTATGTTCCCAGGACAACATTTATGAGGCCACTGCCACCATTGCCATATCTCTTGGTCGAAGTAAAGGGCTCCCACACATAGTTTAGTTTGATCTTTGCATATATCATTAAGGGAGAAATATTGTTCCATTTGTGCTACCCATACTGCAAGATTAGAGCTATCAAATTTGTACATGTCTAGCTTGGGTGGTCGAGGGTGGGAGTGTTGGTTATTTCCATGGAAGTGAATGTGATGGCTATATTTTCCTTCAAGGTTTTCATCAACATTATGCTCCTCTCGATGAGACCTCTGAAATATATTGGCGAGCCGTCAAAGCTATGAGGTAATTTGGTCCATATTGCCTTGGAATTCATCCAACCTTTTTTCAAGGTTCTTGATCTTCTCATAGGCCATGACTTGAGATCTGGTACCTACCATACACAAACCCACTCAATTAATTAAGACTAGTCTTCTTGGAAAGAGGGCGAGCTCATGAATCTATTGGCGAGGGTTACTTGAAGTCACTTCTAAAAAATTTGGGACCACCAAAAAATTGAGGCTGACAATTGACTGGTACCATTGTGATCAATTCGTCATCCTAAAGCTTATGGGCTAAGTCTCTTGAAAGAATCTTGGGATGGTCTCAGACTTTTTTGTTTTTGTTTTTTTATTCCGAATGGAGTCTTACTCGCCACTGATCAATACTGTAGTGGCCAAATTCCAGAAAACTTGATCCTACCCAATGTCCTACGAAAATAGGGCCTGGACTATAGTAGTAGCAAGCCTCACTACACAAAGAGCCTGATCGACAATGTGAAACCCCAACTTCTGAATGTAAGTTGCACGACAGTGGAAGAACCCCAACTATTGGATCTGATTTATACGACAACGACAAAACCCTAATTGTTGGATTTGATTTGAACTGTGATGGCAGAACCCCAACTACTAGATCTGATCTGGAAGATAAGGTAGTGGACGATCTTCAAATAGCAGAGGGAACTATGCTCACAAAGGAGTGTCAGGTGCTACAGATGGAAATATACATAGGGGTCTAACAATAGTACTCGGTCGAATCTTTCAGGGTGATAACTAAGGAGGATCAACTGTACCCTTAGTTGTACTACTTGACTACCCTATCGTACATGCGAGTAATCTCCCTGAGTGTTGTTTCTCAGTGTATTATAGGAGAAATACAGCTTAAGAAATATCTAAGACTAAGTTTCATGTGAGCTTAGGGGGCTCCGATATACCCAAGGGTACGTGGAAGTGTAGTCCATGCACGGTTCTACCTAATGAGTTACTACTCGAAGGGGTACCCACGGGGGTTACAAGGGATTCCAACAAGTCTAACCACCTATTGTAGTTCCTGTGTCCATGCCTCCCCAAATCCATTTGTTTATGTGCCCAATGATGGGTCTTGTGGTTAAAGACACTAGAACGCGTCTCTAGCCTAAAAAAAGTGTTGTGAAAATTGGAGGTACAACCAGCCCTGGAAAGTGATCTGATACCACTTGTTATGCTCTTGACCTGTGAGAAATTCTAGAATACCGGAAATGCAAAGAAATATAGCTTAGAACACAGAATAAAATGAGAAAAACAACAAGTATTTTATTATTCAGAAAGATATTCAATGTTCACTTGCCTCTTTGAGGGGGAAACCTCCAGCTAAGCAGAGCTCAATTACAATAAGATTCGATGATATTTCCTTTACTAACTAACATTATTTATAGCTAAATGACATCAAAAATCCTAACTACTATTGGTACCTTGCATAACACAGGTTAACCACTTTATTTATTAACTATGGTCCATTTACAACTAACTGTGGTCCCTTTTCTCTAATGCGGGTCAACCACTTACAATTATTAATGCAGGCTTTATTTTCTCTCCAATTAACTACGATTATGATTCAGCCCATTGACCTTATTACATAAAAAAAGGGGTTAGGGTTGGACCCTAACAACCTTCCAAAGAAGCTAGATATTTCTCTAGAAGAAGATGTTGGCCTTATTCAGAAGCACAAGTTGACTTATTTTGTATGGACAAACTACTATATAAAGGAGGACTTAGCCTCACCTGAAGGCATATTCGACAAGCATCTAAAACAAAAGAATAAGTGTAAAATACACAAGCATAGGAGCCTCTCATCAAGCAAAGAAGGAATAATAAGAAACCAAAGTGTTTTGGGTTTGTTTTTGGGAAAATATCTCTCACACGTGCAAGAAGGGTTAGTAGTTTCTGTTGTAGAAGAAATTGAGTTACTACAGTTTGCCTAAGAGGACAAATCAAGTAAGAAATCAAGTCTACAATCAAGCTAAATTGCTGAAAAAAATGACTCCATCCAAGCAAGAAGGGATCAACGGATAAAAATCATTGTTTGCTCCTCACACGTGCTGAAACTAGGATTTCTGAAGAGGCCAAAAATTGTAGGCCTATTGTTATTGGGAGATCTAGTGTCCATGTAGAGCTGCTAGTCCCACTAAGACAGGTAGCTATCTTAGAAACAAACAAACTAAAGTTGCTTTTGTTTTCCTTTATGAGAAATAGATGGGAGAGAAGCATAGAATACCAACCTCAATCCTTTGCTTGGTTGCTTGCTTGTTCCCTCTCCCCTTTGACAGATCTTTGCCGCTCCTTCCTTGCTTACCCCACTTCAAAGAGTACCTGTAAAATCAAAGCAACATAATACCTTCAAAGTACAGAGATCTACAATCATAAACAATATAGGACCAAATATATATTGACCACAAAAATGTGTATATCATCAAACATACAAGAATGTGGAGGAAAACTTGAATAGCTTTATTGATATAAAGAGTAGAAGAGAGGATTACAACCCATTGATTTGACCCAGTGTCATCCTCCAAACATGAAAGCCCTTCTTCACCTCATGAAAAGCTTAGATCACCCAACACTATGATGTTCCACCAGGAAACCAACAACACTTCCTTACAAGATACAAAATTCCAGCCTCTCGATCTCTGTGATGAGGGATCCATATATAGATGTTTGCAGGGGGATGAGTTAGCTTCTGGGATTTTGATTAGTGTCCTCTCTTTGATAGTTATTGGTTCCACTTGGAGATTCATGATCTCTTACTCATCCCTGGGCGAATTCAGAGAGGTAAGTTTCACAAGAGAAGTTTCTGGAAGATTCCATGATCATCCACCTTGCAAATTGTTTCTACCATTTGTGTACTTTCGCCCATCGCACCCTACAGAAGGGATTTTCAGTATGCATCGCACTTTTTGCATGTGGCAGGTGAGATGCATTGCACCCTTAGCATTGAGCAGTCTGTATGGTCCAGTTTTGACCAGTTCTGAGCAGTTTTCCATGGAGAACTTTTGGGAGATGATGTAATCAGCCGACCTTGTTCCTTTAGGGTGTGAAACAACACTTTTAGGGACTTAGGAGCCCTTGGTTTATGGACATATATGAATGGGGTTGCAGTGCCCAAATATTTCTATAACAGTTGCCCCCTAAAGCATGAGGTCGTAAATCTTTTGATGTCGGGTGAAATGCTTTATCATGAGGATCCGAAGTTTTTTCGAACTGGAAGGCGACCTGTAATAAGATACAATACAATACATTATCTTCATAATATTTTCATGATCTAGCTGAGGCGGGCATTCCCATGCTTAGATTTATAAATTCATTTTCATGTACATAGGACAGACAACCGTCTGTGGCAGACTAATGATTCTGATAGAGCCATCATCCTTTGATTCGGATGATCATATGTGCAGCAATGATGTACATTTGATGTCTTTATTTTCCTGAATATATCTTAGCCTGGATGGATGAAACTAGATCCAGGGTCTTCAAACTCATTCAATCTTCACCTGAAGTACAATTTGATCCATGTGAAAAGATGTTTTGGAGTCGAACATGGAAAGACATCGCATGATTACCAACCAATGATGTAAGTTGTTAACAGACGCGAGAGGAATCATCGATACTGATGATGACCCTCAAGGTATGACAGTACAATTCACGTGGTGTGAAAATGGGACTTGGCGTCGAACACCAAACAAAATCTTTCGGTTGAAGGCCATTAATGTAAACTTGTCGCCGGAAGTGAGAAACTTGCCATTGAGGCATGCAAGCTTCAAAGTACTTAAAGGGTTATTCCTAGGTCGACTTCTTGGATGATGAGCTGATGTCAACAAGAAGTGACCCATCATAGGAGGGTCTTAATGAATCCCACATCTACGACACGGAATGGAGAAAACGATTTTGTGGAGGTGAAAATGATATGATGATACAGGGTTCAGGGTGGCGGTCATGAAATAATGAAGGGTGAAGGTATTGCAGCGGATGAGACACACGCTGGGTTAGTGAATCCTCTAAGCGACTTCTCTTGAACATATCGGTGACATTGAAATGGATTGGTAGCGTTAACCCCAAGAAGTGGATGGTACGATGGACCAATGGTGATATGACCAGTGAACGGAATAACCCAACCCAACACAATCATGGTGATGGAGTGAAAGTCTCATGTTCAAGAGTGACTTGCTACCAATAAATTTTCTTCAAGTTTTCTTCCCAATTTTTCCCCAGTCATTATTGACCAGTACCTCTTTATTTTTTTCAAGCTTGAGGAGGATAACATATCCTTGTTCTATAATTTTCCCTTCAGGCAAAACCGTCGCTATGCTTTAACAAGCCTAGCGACAATGAAACTCGTTCTTGTCTATTTAGACAAGTTTGTTGCTATTGGTTTTAACGAGTTTAACGACAAAGACAACTCGGTCCTTTTTCAATTTTAGAGAGTCTGAAAAGGGACGGAAAGGAAACTCCAATAATCC
>APFE031722566.1:366330-419534 GCA_000404065.3 Pinus taeda
ACGAGTGATATTTTCGGGTAGCAATTGGTTCCGGTAACGGTTTGGAAATTTTCTAATCATGGGCAGGTGTTACGAGGAGGCTAACAGAATCACTCATACGTAGCTGTTCCCAAAAGGACAAACAATCAAATGGAGGCATATGATCGGCTAAAATAGAGTGGAGGTGATGGTAAGAACACGACCAAGGCTCAAAAGTTGATGATAATGCATTCACAATGGTTATTTACTGGAGATTGGTTCATTTTTTAATGAGCTTAAACTCTGACAGAACATATGCTCATTTCTTAGGTTTAATTTTTAACGAGCTTGAACTTTGCGTATAACTACTCGTGATAATGGTCATTGATATTCGATTCACCGTTAACACTGTGTTCTTTTGATGATCGTACTACCTATTCAATTGCTCCATCAAACTGATTAGAAATGAGAATACATGCTTGAAAAATGAGTTAAAACACTAATACCCTACTTGAATTACGTGAAAAGTAATTTAAAAGTAGTTTTTACCCCTCATTTTACCATTTCATTTGAATTTTGGATTGTTGGAGCTTTGGAGGTGTTCCCCCTTGATTTTCACTAGCTGATTCAAGGAGATTCTGCAGACGATTTTCGGCATTGTCTAGACCAGGTAGGAGCTAAACTTGAGCTCTTCAGTTGCATTCTTTATTTTTTGAATTCTGAGCATGCTTCCTTGCTTTCCGGAGCCTCCGGGGTTTGAACAATTCGTTCTGCCCCCATCGCACCCTGTGTATATCGAAAGGTGTGAGTTGGCCATTGGCTAGTCAGTATGCATCTCACCTAGTACACAGCTGGGGTGCGATGGGCGCAAGGAGGGAAACTTGTGCACTATTTTTTCATGGAAATTTTGCTTGCTTTTTGCCAAATCAGGATCCTGACTCTTCTCTTGTTTGTTTTTCAGAGATTCATCAGAGAAAAATGGTTGTTACATGGTGAGAATGCGAGCATGAAGAAGAGGACATGGTTACTTTACATGATCCAGGTACGGTAACTGCATTACGGAATTATGGTTTGCTCAAGTTCTTCCGCATATCTAGCATGAGGCAACAAATCAACTTGTTGCAATATTTCCTCGATGCATGGGATCCTACCAACCAAGTGTTCTAGAACAGAGGCAAATCCATTCCCTTGACTGTTGTGGACATCTACTTTTTGATCGGTTTATCGAGGCGTGGTGCCCCTCTCTCACTATCAGGTTCTGCCCGTGGGGGCGAATCCGTGAGGGATTATATTCGCCGATACTGTAGAGAAGGATCTCAGCTGAGCAGGGACAGCAAGATCAACATCCGAGATGTCATTGGCTGGTCCTTGAGGACTATCCTGTTCACTTTTGCTAGACTGGCTGGTAGTGCGACTCTTCACTTGGCCAACAGGTCTTATATGCAGTATGCCTTGGAATGCCTCGAACCAAAGGTGTTCAACTAGTGTGATGCAGTACTTCCGATGATAAAAGAATAGCTTACCAAGGTGAAAAATAGACGATCCAAGAACTTTGGCTATGGTTCTATTTTGACCGCTTTCGCCCTGGAGAAGATCCCACTGATGCAACCACAATACGTTTCACTTGGTTTGTCTCCATAGACTGAGCCACGGATGCATAGATGGGTTGACCTTATGGCCCGACATGCTGGTCAGCCGCAGATTTATTTCTCTGATGCCTTATTCGAGTGGTTCAATTGTCAGGAGATGGTTTATGCCGAGTGTCCGTATGCTGGTACGGATTTTCGGGGTGACCCAGATTTGGCGCTACCAGCCGGTGAGGAGTGGAGTGTTATAGGTAAAATCTATCACCATATCCCTCTTTATTTCTTTTTTAATGTTCATGTGCTTTCTTTTATCAAGACTAATCAAAAGTCATGTGCTCATGCAGACATCGGACCAGTGCGACCAGCAATGCGCCTAAGAGCACCAGCTGTCGTTCCAGCAGGAGAGGCTGTAGGGAGGGCTGTCCTTCGCGACCTAGATGTGGCCGAGACTCTTGTAGCATTACAGGATCAGATCGAGGGTCTTACCCTTGGTATCCCGGATGTGAGGACTGATGAGCTGCCTCTGATATTACAACGCCATACTACTGGCGTGCCGAGTCGATGGACTAGGCTTTTACGCATGATTGCACAGGTGGTGACTTGTTATCACCAGCACCATTAGACATAGGGTGTCCCCTAGCATTTTGAGTCTTTGGGTCATTTGACTGATTTTGTCTTGGACATAGAACACTATGTGTAAACCATAAATAGTTATATATATTTTTGATTTTCGGAGCTTTATTTTGGTTAAGTTATATGATCCTGATGCAAATATTGATGAGATGCTTTTCTTTTATAAATGTCGCAAATGTCTATCTAACACATAATTTGCCAATGAATCTGTTAATGTGTTTAAGTTTCTAGAAATATGTTGATATCGGATAGAATCGAACTATCTTTCCAAAATCTTGACCCTTAGGAACATGCGATAGATAGCTGGATTTCGCACGGAATAGATGTCGGTGAGCTGTAAAAAGACGAGTTGTGAGTCTAGCTTGACAACAAGTCGGCGTATGCCATGTGCGATGGCATTAGAGAGGAGCTCTATCAACGCGATGTATTCAGCGATGTTGTTCATTGATCGACCAATACATACCCCTCTGAAACTCACCAACTCGCCGCTTGGATGAAAGATGGCCCAGGCCGCAGAAGATAGATTCTGCGAACTACAACTTGTTCTATTGGCATATCCAACAAATGATTTCAATAGGTTTGACATCTGCAACAAATGAAAAAGTGGATTACCTAACCAAAACGATTACTCTTAGCGAAAACAAAAATGTAACAAAAGCATATGAAGCAGTTACTACACTGAGTCAAGCATAGTAACGCTTAAGGTACAACCTGTTTTGACGTTCCGACAATGGAATCCCGTCATAGTCCACTAACTCGTAGGCTCCTTTTGCTAATACACACTTAACAATATAGGGGCTCATCAATAAAGACTGGAACTTACCTGCTCCCAACTTATCAGACTCCTGGTTGTAAAGCAAGACCAAGTCACCTTTTGAGAAGACACGGGGTTTGACATTCTTGTCAAACTGCGCCTTGACTCATTACTTATGGGCTTTGTTAGCTAAGGTGGCATCATGATGGGTTTCATCCAGTTGGAGTAATTCCAAGAAATGAGCCTCTTCTTCTGAAGTTCCGAGGAGAAGATCGACTGTGAGTTTGAGGGACGAGATTTCACACTGAACTGGCAAGATTGCTTCCAACCCATACACCAGCTGAAAGGGTGTAAACCTGGTCGTATTTCTCACTGATGTCTGGTATGCCCACAAGGCTGAGTATAGGATTAGGTGCCAACTCCATTTATGGACTCCAATAATCCTTTGCAGCATGCGCTTCAGGACTTTTTTGATTGCCTCATCTTGCCTGTTAGCTTGCGGATAATACCAAGTAGAGTTATCGTGGGATAGTCCTAATTTGGTAGCCAACTTAACCATCAGTGATTGTGAAAATGTGATCCATGATCTGTGACTATAGCTTGTGGAACACCGAATCTGGAGACTACATGATTGAAAAATAAAAGACAGCTGTTTCGCCACTGTTGTTTAATGTAGGCATCGCCTCGGCCCATTTCGTAAAATAGTCAATTGTGACTATGATATACCCATGCCCCCCAGCCAAGGTGGGGTTACATGTCATGAAATCTTTGCCCCATTTGGTGAATGGCCCAACAACAACTATTGGCTACAGAGGTGTGGGTGGTATTCTGGTTTTGCAATCGAAGATTTGACAAGCATGGCAACTTCTGATTGCAGTTATCCAATCCTTGAACATTGTTGGCCATAAGTATCCTGCTCGTAAAATATTTTGTGTTGTAGCATAACCAGATTGATTCCCCCCACACGCGCCTGGATGACAATCATTCAAGACTTTTTTAGCCTCCTCATGGGTGAGGCACCTCCGCAGAACTGTATCGATACCACGACGGTAAAGCGTATCACCAATGATCAAGTAGTCTTTTGCTTGGTATCGAGTACGTCGTTGCTTTGAGCGGGAGGTATTAGACCTATATGTTTGGGTCTGGAGATAGACGATTATATCTCCATACCACGGATCGCTTGAAGATATCAGAAACAAAGATTCATCCACAATTGTTGCATTGGATGTTGAATCATTGGACGACGATGGGAAGCCACATAGTAACTCCGCGAAAACCAGGGATTTCTTTGATTTGGATTTTACGAATTCCAGATCAAACTCTTGCAAAATTGCTATCCATTTAGAATATTTTCCCCCCAGTAACTGTCATGACAAGATATAAGTCATGGGGTTGCAATCTGACAAAATGGTAGTTTTTCAAAAGAGGATATAGTGTCGAAATCTCTGTATCACTTGAAGAGCTACGAGAGCCAGCTTTTCAAAATAGGAGTACTTGGTTTCCATATCATTTAAGTTTCGACTTAAATAATAGATAGGACATTCAATTACATTGTCTTCTTGAACTAAAACCATTGCTATGGTCGTATCTGTTGCAGCCAGATACAGGTTAAAGTCTTTTTTATAATCAGGAGCATACATTAATGATGCTTTTATTAGGGATTCCCTTAAAGCATCAAAGGAAGCTTGTACGACCAGATCCAAGATGAAGGGTACTTCTTTTTTCAACATACGCGTATAACCTTTAGCAAGTTCGCCGTAATTTGGAATGAAACTCCTCAGAAATTTTTATTTCCCTTGGAGTTTCTGAATCTGAAGCAAATTTGAAGGTGGAGGCAAATCAATGATTGCCTGAACCTTACATGGGTCGAGACGAATCTCGTCCTTTGTGACTACAAAGCCAAATAAATGACCAAAACCGACACAAAACACACATTTGTGTGGATTGAGTCGTATCTTCTAGTGTCAGCAACGTAGAAATATCGCTCTCAAATGCTGCAGATGATCCATCCGTTTTCGTGAATGAGCCATAAGATCGTCGAGATATAGTTGAACAATGTTTTTGATGTCATGGAAGGCATAATTCATTGCCCTCTGAAAGGTTTCCCTTGCGTTCTTTAAACCAAAAGGTAGCTTGCGGTATGCGAATGTTCCCCATGGACAAATAAATGAAGTCTTTGACTGGTCCTGTGGGCGGATATTTATTTGATTATACCCGGAAAATCCATCCATAAATGAAAAGATTTCACATCCGACACATTCATCAATTATCTGGTCAATGAAGGGTGTAGGGTAGTTGTCTTTTGGACAAGCTTGATTTACATCCCTATAATCGACGCACACTCTAATAGTTCCTTGCTTTTTCATTACAGGAACAATATTCGATACCCAATCGGTTAGAGGAACCGGGTAAATGAAACCAGCATGGAAAAGTTTTTCAACTTCTACCTTGATGGTAGTGGCTTTCTTGGGGTGCACCTGCCGAAGCCGTTGTCATACTGGTTTGACATCTGGATACATCTTGATTTCGTGTTCAACTATGCTCGAGTCAATGCCTGGAATTTCTTCATATGACCATGCAAATACATCTCTAAACTCGTGAAAGAGACGTAATATACTTCCAGTTCTGAAGAATAACAAGATTTTCCGACATGAATATTCTCTACAACATTTGGTTTGGTTGAGATATTGATGGTGATAGTCTCTTCAATATTGGACAAGTTTCGCTCGGAATCCACCTTATTTACAATATTTGATAAGAAATCAAAAACTGAAGGACAATCAAGGTCATTGGAACAATCTTCTTTGTAATCTGGAAGATGGGAACCATGGTGGTAATCTTCCCATGGTGCCTCGTCAATCATCATTGACTGAACAATTCCTTCATTTGTAGAATGTACATGCGACCAAGGATCTGAAGAGGTACCATATTCCTTAGACCTATCTATCCAAATGCTTGATGAGCGTTGATTTGGGTTTGCCTCCCATGCCGAAAACATTGATTGCTACAATATTTCTATTGGGCTTGGAGGCAAAACCTCGCGATGATCCATGCTAACATCATGATCGGACATCTTCTAAATGGAAGACACCATATTGCAGGTTCCCATCGTGGCCACTTCTGCCAGATTGTTTAGAGGCGGTAGGGAAAAAGTACCCATCAATGTAGGGTCTTTTAGTAGGCCTACTCCGATATTTTGAAGTGACTGAGAGCTTCCGTGGATCATCAGAATGCTTCCCGTAACTTGTGAACTATTGGGGAGAAATGTTTGTTGGTCGGCGATTATAATTCCTCCTTGGAAACGAAATGCAATCTTTCTGAAGTATGTTGACACAATAGCAGCCATAACGTATATATAGGGCCTTCCCAGTAGGAAGTTGTAATCGAGGTTACCGTCGATAAATTCAACATCAATTTCTACTGTCTTGCCCCCCAGTTCGACTTGCAAGTTACTTAAAATCATGTATGGAGTGTATGTTCATCCATCAAATGCTTTTAACGTCATCGACAATTGTGACAAGGGTGGTGAGCCTAAAGTTTTCCAACAACTTATTGACATAATACATGTAGATGACCCCTCATCAATAATCGTTCGATGAACAGTTTTTTTGAGGGCTTTCACTTGAATAAGGAAAGCGAGTTGAGCTGGTAGCTGCGGGTCATATCCTTTATGATTAAAGGTCACAAGATTAGAATCCCCTGGGTCAATCCCACCTATCGCTGATAAGAGAGCCTGCTTCAAGGAGGGGCAATTTTGCAGTACCTCAAGTGTCGACATAGCGGACGGCAATTGGGCTAGGTCCTCTACTATATTATAATTCTATGCTGCTTTGGCATGAGGATTAAATGTCGATTTTTGTACTACTCCCTTTGGTGGCTTTATCGTTAGCTCAGAAATGATGGGTGGCACAACTTCAGTCGAAGTTGTCGCCAAACTCAGTAGCCTTGTTGTTCGACAGTTGTTGATTCCCGTAATCCTTATTCCTTGTCGATATCAAAGCATCATTTTTCTGTTTCGAAATGGACAACATAAGCACTTGGGATGGGGAAGCATTGTCACTAGCAACTAGATTGGTCCCTGGGTTTGGAAACAGATTAGTCAATACCACTAAGGTTTTTGAATTCTTTAATAATTTTCTAAGCTCAGCTTTATGTGGAAAATCTTTCGTCTAATGATCCCCATCACATATAAAGCATGGATGACTTGGTTTCCTTTCTCCAGAAGGGTTTGCTGAAGATTTTTCAGGAGACGACTCCTCCTGTTTCTTCTTTCTCCCTTTCTTTTTCTTCTTGCCCCCTGGTTGCTTTGGTTCTTTGCCTTTGTCAATTGACACGACATTTACCTCTGAGGCGAGAAGTTCTTCATTTACATTTTGACTAGAAACCGTACGAGCCTTCTTTGATGTAGCCTTTATGGTTTTCATGCTTGTCGTACCTATCATGCCATCGTCGGCATGAGAGTCTTTGTTTGATTTAGGAGGAGGTGGAACATAAAACTCCGGTCTAGCAGCATCAGGGATATTTTCGTAGAGCGTGCCAGACTGAGTATAGATCAAGTCTAGATATTGCACACGAGAAATGACTTGCTCTTCAGTGACGACCCCTCCCTTTGCCACATCTTCTGTGATAGAAGGTAACAATGACTTAATAAACCATTCAGCTAGTAGTTGATCAGGGACATATGTTTTTACCATTCTACGATGACGCCGCCACTCATGAATATGATCAGATATGTGGGTGGTTGTCATTTGTTTGAAATTGGTAAGAAGCTCTGTTCCTTTTTCGTACCTTATTGGTAACTGAAAATGGGTTAAAAAGGTTATGGCAAGGGTGCTGAATTTATCGAATGAAGCTCTAGGAAATTTGATGTACCATTTTGTTGCCAGACCAGTTAACGTTTGCTAAAAAAGGCGAAGCCTAATCGAATCATCATTGAGAGTGTTGGATGAAAACCACAGATGAAAGGTCATCACATGATTCGATGGGTCTTCACCCAGATTTCCATTAAATTTAGGAATATCTGATGGAAGTTTATGAGGAATCGTCGACCACCAAGGGGCATAAGCAATTGGATTGTTTGTTAACCGATTTAGATCCGGTAACTCTAAAGTCACCATGGAGGGCAACTGTTGATTCAGGTTCGGCGAAGCATACCCAGGATAAGATGGGATTGCCTGAGCAGTGGGTCTTTGCATACCAGCATAATGCATTTGATGTTGATAACTTTGGTAAGGTTGATGGGCATAACCATTATGATATGATTGATGTTGATCGTTTTGAATATACGGCTGCCCATTACTCGCAAAGATTTGTTGCTCAGATCCTTGGTAAGCTTGTTGGAATTGCGATTGTTGATATTACACCAGCCATGGTTGTGAAACCATTTGTTGTTGTCCAATACTGGTTGTTTAACCAAGATGAGGAGTAATAGTACCAATTTGAGCCTAGGTCACTCCAGTTAAGAAGCCACTAATCGGTGATTGTGGTTGCGTCGTGGTGACAAGAGGCTACTATATTATGACCTGAGAAACTTGAGGTTGGAATACAACATGCAACGCTTGTACTTGCGACACTATCACAATAGTCGGTGTAGTGGGGATATTTGACATAGGTAGACTTTGTTGCATTGAGTATACAACTCTTGGTTGTTGAGGCAGTATTGGCACCCAACCATTGGATGTAATTCCAGCATGACCCGAATTCTCTTACGAACTCTCATATGGTTGTTCTCCCAAAGGGAACAATGAAAGGGCACACTGCCCCCCATATGGCTGCAATATAGTGCTCAAAGGAATGATTGGTCTTTGGGGACCAGACTGCCCAAATTGATACTATTGCAAAGGATCAATTTGCTGAGACTTAACATAAGAGATTCCGGATATTATTCCAGACGAACAAATGGGAACAGACCACGCTGTTGAAACAGTCCCTAGTTGGACTCCATCTAGCGGTTGAGAGCTAGTTGGGACAGATGGTACACCAACGAACATTGTTGGAGTAGTAGTAGGAGGTTCTACTGCTGTTGCGTCAGATGACACAGTCCTAGATGTTGATGGTTGTTCAGACATATCTAGTCTATCCAAAAGATTTCCTAGCGATTCTACAGGAACTTGCGATGAAGGGAGATGAACTTCTGATGAAGAAGGATATAGGGTGATCTTGACTCCAAAATGCAATGGAGTACTGGATGGAGGATCCTCCACAATCTCTTCTATAGCAATCAATCCAAGTGGGAGAGGTAGACTGTCAGGTCCGTAAAATATTTCTGGTGCCGAAGAAGGTATAGACTCTACAGCGACAGTTGTTGGAGGGGTAAAACCTTCCGAATCAGCTGTAGATGGAGCCAGTTCAGGAATAGAAGCATTTACCATTACACTATGATCAGTTCTAATGTCCTCTTGTGGCCACAAAACTTCTTTTGTAAAGGTAGGGATACCAGAAATGGTTGGAGTAACCGAAGTCCCTGAGGATGTTGGAACACAAGTTCCAAGTAAACCAGGGGACTTTGATCCGGTTAAACGAGTTCGCTTTGTCCGGAATAGTTTTGTTTTCAGAGTCAAAGATGGTTGACTTGTTAATCTTTGTGAACGACGGGGTTTCAATTGAATTTCTTCCATGATTGCGGATTACTCAATCAACTCAAAATAAAGGGGAAAAAGTGATTCCGAATTTAATGAATTTTAGACGCTTTGACACAACTTGCTTTTTCAATTTTTAAGAGTCAAGAAAAAGCTAAAGATGACTCTAGTCGCTTTCGATTTTTAATGAGCCTGAAGTGACAAGTGCTCAAATGGACCTTTTCCTTTAAGGAGTCTGAAAAGGAACGAAAGAGAGACTACTCTGAAATCTAGCAGAGGATACCAAACCAATCGCAAACATGCAGAATACTTTTTACGTACGACAGTCAATCTCCGAATGTTGTTGTTCAGTGCATTGCGGATCGATATGGCGGCGCACACTTGGCTTCCTAAGGATAAAGGATATAGCCTATGTGGTCTCCCAATATATACTCGATGGTACGTGGGAGCACAAGTCCGTACTGGCACTTGTCGTCTCAAAGAGGAGGAATCACCCAACCTACGATGAAAGCGATTTTTACCAGGCTTTACGACGCCGGAATACATCTCTGGCCTAGACTTCTAAATGTTGTGTGTTAGGTTCCAAAGCGTTTTTATGTTCATTGAATTTATTTTACAGTTGATCTTTCTTAGGAAGTTTGCCTTTGAGGTTCACCGTGCGATGTAGATATAAAATTCCTAAAATGTAATCTAAGATGATAAACAATTGCTTATTCTTCTTTTTGCAATGAAAATCCTAGCTACTAAGGAAAGAGAAGCGAGATTCTTTCAACATAGAGCAGAGAGCACACACTAGATGCACTGTCTTAAATCAAAATCAACAAGTAGTCTAAATGAAAATGCACATGTATGTATTTGTTTTCAACTTCTTAATGTGTGAATGAAAAAAAGAATGCTAAGTACAAATTTGAATTATCTTTTCAAAGCGACAGTACTAACAATTTTCTCTTCAAAAGACGAAAGGAAGATAATGACGACACTTTGCGATTTTGAATTGAAAACTGCTTTCGACACTTGAAAAACTATTAATTCAAATCAAATACAACAGTAATAGTGTAATCAACCATCAAGAATAGTAGGATTCTTTTCTTTGACTGAAAACGACACTTGCCACACTTCCAAATCAAAAGATGACAGTTCGGCTAAGCTACTTCTTTGTAAAGGAGAACTATAAATAGCGAACAATAAATAAAAACATTCACAATTCTTTGTACAATGGGGGTTGAATAATGCAAAGGAGGGGAGTTTCCACAGTGGTATATTGATCACAGACAACAAAACTCCTGAATAAAGCTGAAGAGAGTGAAGAAAAACCAAAATTTGGAGGCAGAAACAATCTTATCTGATCATCACACCTGTAACATAGGGAAACAAGGATGCATCTCACCTACTACACAGGGGAGGTGCGATGCATCCAGATTGCCAAGAGGAGAAGGTGCGATGGTCCAGGGACAAGACTTTAACTTGGTTTCTGGTCACAGTTTGTAGCTTAGTTCAAGGATTTAGGCTGAGCTAATGATAGTCAGTAAATGCAAATCACAGGGGCTGATCTAATGAGGCTACTTGAGCCACCGCTAGGGCAATTGGGATGTTCGCAAATCAATTGTTTAGTTTATAAACAAAACCTGGAGATAGACTGAAGCAGCATTGATCTACTTTGTACTTGCATAGAAAATGTAGTTCGAAGGCTAGCTGGCTTAACTTCAAGCTCCGTTTGTAGTTTATAAGGCAAACAAATATAGTCAAGCAAATAAGTTATTCGATCCACAGTGGAGTCGCCATTTTGTTATCGGGAAATCTAGTGTCCATGCAAAGCTGCTAGTGCCACTAAGACGGGTAGCTATCTTAGAAACAAACAAACTAAAGTTACTTTCGATTTCCTTTATGAGAAGTAGATGGGAGAGAATCAGAGAATACCAACCTCAATCCTTTGCTTGGTTGCTTGCTTGTTCCCTCTCCCCTCTGGCAGATCTTTGCCGCTCCTTCCTTGCTTACCCTGCTTCAAAGAGTACCTGTAAAGTCAAAGCAGCATAATACCTTCAAAGTACAAATATCTACAATCATAAACAATATAGGACCAGATATATATTGACAACACAAATGCATATATCATCAAACATAAAAGAATGTGGAGGAAAACTTGAATAGCTTTATTGATATAAAGAGTAGAAGAGAGGATTACAACCCATTGATCTGACCCAATGTCATCCTCCTAGCATGAAAGCCCTTCTTCACCTCATGAAAAGCTTAGATCACCCAACACTATAATGTTCCACCAAGAAACCAACAACACTTCCTTACAAGATACAAAATTCCAGCCTCTCGATCTCTGGGATGAGGGATCCATATATAGATGTTTGCAGGGGGTGAGTCAGATTTTGGGATTTTGATTAGTGTCCTCCCTCTCATAGTTCTTGGTTCCACTTGGAGATTCATGATCTCTTACTCATCCCTGCGTGAATTCAGAGAGGCAAGTGTCACAGGAGAAGTTTCTGGAAGATTCCATGATCATCCACCTTGTAAACTGTCTCTGCCATTTGTCTACTCTCGCCCATCGCACCCTACAGAAGGGCTTTTCAGTATGCATCGCACTTTTTGCATGTGGCAGGTGAGATGCATCGTACCCTTAGCACTGAGCAGTCTGTATGGTCCAGTTTTGACCAGTTCTGAGCATTTTTCCATGGAGAACTTCTGGGAGATGATGTAATCAGCTGACCTTGTTCCTTTAGGGTATGGAACAACACTTTTAGGGACTCAGAAGCCCTTGGTTTATGGACATATATGATTGGGGTTGCAGTGCCCGAATATGTCTATAACACCTATGATAATATGCTAAAATATAAAAAGAAGTCGAGATCCATGTTGGAATATTTAGTTTGACTAGCATTGACTCAAAGAAGAAGAATTATTTAAAGGAAGCCTTGTGACTTGGTCTTGGGGAGGTTAGTAGGTCGAGGGTATTGGTCTTGGAATTCGTCACTTGAATATTTTTGTTTGGGTTTTAATCTCAAATTGGAGAGATTTTGGTCCTGGATGATCACCTACATCTTGTGTCGCTTGTCTCATTGTTGTTTATTTTGATAGTTGTTTAATGAAGAGAAAACTATAATAATCAAAGCTAAAGAAGAACCTAATCAACATAAGTAAAAATTACTCACAAGAAATTTTCATTACTAGAGAAATCACCTCTTGTCTCTGCCCTAGATTTATCAACATTTTCTTCCTTAACCAACTCTTGGAAACCCCTTGATTAATACTAGGTTTTGACTCCATGCATAATGGATGTTTCATTATGCCCTATCGCACTTTAAAACTCTATAATACATGAGATCTAGTCATTGCATTAATTCAAAGCCAATTAATGTAGTGACATTAAATGACTGAGTTTTAGAGAGCCTTCTCTAGGTTGGAAGGGCTAACTTCCAATATGAGAGATTGGTTTAAGGTTACCTCAGTAATTTCCCTTTACAACCAGGAAAATTCTGAGTGATAACATTGCTTATGTTGTTATTGTTGTCTTGGTTGTTTCTATCAACAATGTGTTAAACTTATGGAGACCTTGTTACTTGTTGAAAAACCTATATTTGAAGGAATTTTGTTTGCGGGTAACTTGTTCAAAAGCACATGAAAATTTCTTGGTTAGATAGCCCTCTCAAATATTTTCCAACAGTATATGGCACTTAGCCTAACTCCCAAGGGATGAGGAGGAATTAGAGTGTGAATTTTTGAAGTACAAGCATGGTTGCAAAGGTCCAAGATTCTGTGAGGGAACCACCTTATCAGGTTAGATAATCTACAAGAAAAGGAAAAAGAGATCAAGAGGAATAATATGATGGATGTTGGGCGGTGGAGCTGAAACAAAACCACGAGTCATAATGCCAAGTCACATGGAGTTAGCAGCCAATTCCTAGGCACTTAATGAACCATTTGACTAGTAGTGTTGTTGCACAAGAATGATAGAGGGACATGCAGTGGGGTGGAAAATCCCAAGGTTCTAGCACCTAGACATAGGTAGTTGGATGTAAGAACCTAGGAAACTATTGGAACACCAATCGAAATCAAGTTCCCTCTGCACACAAAGAACACAATGACGAGGTGGAAGATGATGAGCCTTAACACATTTTTCAAGGTTCCATGTGGCAGAGACAGGTGGAAGTTCAATGATGTGGCCCAATGAGATGATGACACATGGTAGTGATGTGTATAGTGTTGATGTAGCATCCTAAGATGAGGACATAGGGAAAGTGTATTTCACATTTTTAGGTGGAAAAGTGGGCCTTTTCTGAGTGACATGTGGTAGTGAGGTGAGATGAAAAGTGGCATTAGAGATGACATGGAAGCTTGAGGAGAAGACAAGTGGAAATGACATGGCATAATACATGGAAGATGATGTGGGAGATCCTCGAGATTCACATCGGGAGGATGTTTTGTAGAGTTTTTAGTGTTAAAATATTTGGAACAACTATGGACCTGACAACCATCGACCACCACCCATCATCAATTAGCATAGGACAAGCATGTTTTCCAACGACGAGAGGTGAGTGAAAAACAAATAATTTTCCATCAAGTGTAGCATTTTTAGGTGATGGGTACATCCATCAGACCACTCCATTCATAGATGCGATAAGCAACTAGCGGGTAGTGGTAGAGCATCTGGAAATAGATGGAGGCCAATAGATGGAAAAGTCCAAAATAATTAACATCCATCAATTGGATCATCAGTCAAAGGCTGGTGGACATATGCAGGCTCAGGTGGGGATCAATGGGCTACTCAAAGACCATCCCTCAGTCACTGACCTCATTCACATTGGGTTAATGAATGAGTGCCAAGGGACTTATCGACTATTGACCATTAGGTTGTGGTATTGCATGGAGAAAATCTAGAAAATAAGATGAGTGAGAAGCGCCTTTTGGCTTAAGCTCATGGTTCTAGCCTATGGTCATATTCCCTAAGGAATTAAAGAGCAAGGGTGACAATTGAAACTTTGGTGGTTTCAGGTGCCTAACTTTCTTTAAAGGTTAGAGAAATTAAAAGGGCTTAGAGACATATGATAGATGAAAATAGCCATGAAGTCTGTGGGTATTACAACCAGAAGTCAAAGAAGGTGGAGTAGTCTGTATTCTAAGGTTGTGAAGGTGAAAACACTGATACATTCAAGTGAGAATTTCCATGGATAAATACCATTAATACAAATGGTAAGGAAGGACTAAAGCTATAAATACAGAGTTAAATAATGAAGTAGAGGTGTAGGTCTATACATATGAAAAGATAGGAAGACAAAATTGTTGAACCAAGGAATATTTAAAGAAGGAAGATGCACAAAGAATAGTAGAAAACCTAAGAAAATCATGTAGAAGAGTGAAAGAGCTTAATTGTGGTAATTGAGCTTGTTGATCAAATATATAGACTAGAGAAAATCTAAATACAGATATGAGTTGCAAATTATTTGAGAGAAGAAAGAAGCATGATCCTTATGAAATAAATGACCATGGGCATGTGGAAATAAATGCTAAAATATTGAAAAGTTGTGATCATATCCAAGAACGATGCAAGAGGTGTAAAACTGAGACAAGGTTTGCAGAAGTGATTGAGTGAAATGGTAGTGGTCTGAGTATGTCTGATTTGTAGTAGAATACATATTCTATTGAGAGATGAAGAGTGAGAGCAACACAAATAATTATGAAGCCTAGAAAGGAATAAGGTTTGTGGGTATGAGTTTGAAATAGGGATCTGCTAGGAAAATTTGGTTGGTGCCTATAAACTTCAAGGAAGGGGTGCTTTATTCAGGCTGGTGCCTATAAACTTCAAGGAATGGGTTCTTCCTTCAGGTTAGTGCTTGTAAACTTCAGGGAGTTGGTTATTCCTTCGTGTTGGTTCCTATGTAAATCAGAGTGTTTATACCTCTAGCATATTAATACTTGTAAATAGTGGGAGTTGGTGCTTCCAAAAAATAGGTTCTTGCAACTAGGGGATGGGTGTCTCCTTCTAGTTGGTTCTAGTAAATTTGATGTAACAATCAGTTGGAGCTTGCATTTACATTAAGAACAAAAAGGGAATTTTTGGTTTTCTACCTTTATGGGTTTCCATGTAAATATATGTGTATCATATGTGTATGTTGTTTGATTTATGGTGTTGTTATGTGATTGATCAATAATAACGTAAATAATCTTAAAGATTGGAAAAGTTTGTATAATATTAATTCATGCTCCCCATCCTCTCAGTATTATCTTGGTTTCTAACACACCTTTATGTGATTAACTAAATTTTGGACAAAATATTTTGTAAATGCATAAAGTGATTGGGTTACAATTTATTTTTGGTTAAGTGGAAGGAATAGGGTGTAAATGAAATAACTCTAGTTTTTGAAATGGATTTGGGCCATTTTAGGTGGTTTCCAAATGGAAATTTTTTATGAGTTCCATGAGCAAGATACTCACAAAATTTCTCATAGAGGGAGTCTAATGCGGGAATATTCTTAGTGAACATGATCTTTTGTACAAAAATCATAACTTTCATTTATGTTCCTTATTCATTTGAATCTTTCTTGTTTTCAAGGTTATGATGATTTTGAGCTTGATGTCTTTAGTCTTAGTGATAAGATAAAGTAGTATCTGTTGGTGAAGTGTCGCTAGTTCAACTTATATTTCATTGTTTCTTTAAGTGGAACTTCTATGGAATTGACATTGATGTGCAAGTCTAGATTAGGAAATGGGAGTCATTATTTACTCTGAGTTTTGAAGATTGATTAGATCATAGTTTATGTGTCTCCAAGAAGGTATAGATGCTTCATTAATTAATTCTCAATGGTGTTCTTTAACTTTGAAACTCTTGGTCTTGCTGGATACAAGTGGCCACCCAAATTTAGCACCAATTAAAAAACAAACATACAACTTGACAATTTAGAGTAGTTTTGCAAGTATTGAATTTACAATGCATTTTTTGAGCACTTCCCATGCATTTTTTTTATGGCTGAGACAATAGAGAACACTTTAATTTTGAGGCTAGAGAAACACACAAAGCTATAACTTAACATTATAATGGTCCAAGAAACACCCTAAATGGAGCTCCAATGCAAAAGTTGTTACCCTTAGGGTTTTGGAATTTAGGGGTTTTTCCTCTTAGGGTTAGATAATTCATGTAAAATAGAAGTTTCAACCTCTTGCAATGAGCATTTTGTGAACCAACATAGTCTATTGTCATCTATTGACAATTGATAAGTTAGTGCCATTTTAGCCAAGTTGTATTTCTGCACATACTATAGTGTTTTCATTATTTCATTTATTATTAGAGTTTGAGTTTCACTATATTACTACTTTGTTTGCAATATCTCTTAGTTATTTTTCCTATTACTACTATCTTCATTTTTTTAATCAACATAATCCAAATTAGTGGTATCTAATATGATCTTTGATGTTTTTCCATGCATGTTACTAATGAATTTAAGGTATAGGGAGTTGGGGGTTGAATTAACCAAGCCCAGTGAAGAATTCCCTCGTTGTCCCAAACAACTACCTATGGTATATGAGTATGCATTTGAATCATTTAGGAAAAAACCTATGATGGCACCCTCAAGTAGAATTTGACCTTATTTGAAACTGAATTTGTCCAATACATGAGATGAACAACTTGGGCTAGGATAAATATTAGTTGGCGTTGAAGTGGAACAATACCTTTCATATATTGTGTTCAAAGTTGTGTATCAAAATATTTAGAAACAATTGGTTCTAAAATAAAATAGTGGCATACGCAGATAAATTCAAACAAAAATGCAGTTTTTCGACATCTCATCATTGGCAACCACTTGTCTTTATGCAATTAAAATCAAGAAAAAGATTCCATATAAGGGTAAGAGAGAGACTTTGGTTTGCAAACTAACAACAATGAAAGAATGGTAAAAACAACCCTAATTGGAAAATAAAGGATAAAATAAGGGATGAAATCCTCAAGAAAACCAATCCAAGTCACTTGCAAAGAAGAGTAATGAGAAGTCAGAGGACACTACAATTTCTTTTGAGATCCATGAAATCCCTCGACACAACATTGAGGAATGTTGTTCCAAACAATCATGATTGGTTGAGTTGAAAGTCTCAGAGTCTGGTTATGGCTTGGACATAGATTCTAAGTTGGAAAAGGTAAAGCATATCATCATTGTGGAGCTCATTGCTACCGTTGCTATCATAAAGGTCTAACCAAAGGAATCGAATAAGCTTCAAAAATGTGAAGGGCCTCTTCCACTCATAAATGTGGGTGAAGAGGACTTTACTACATTTGATTATTGAAAACAATAGCCAAAAAACCTTGATCACAATAAAGGTTGTCAATAAGTTGAAGTTGCCAATGATGCCACACCCTTAGCCATACTTCGTCAATTAGTTGAACCAAGGATGAGACATACATAGTAGTTAGCAATGTTTATTTCACTATCACATCTAGCCTTTCAAATATGAGGTGCTATGCAATTTTTCCTTATGTTTGTAACGTTCATTTAGGGAAATCATATATGTGCCAATGCCAAGCCAATTATGAAATTCATGCTCGTAATTTTACTATTAGTTTCAAAGTTCAACTCTACAAGATACTAAAGGTATCCTTAACTACTAAAGCCTCTCTAATCGCAACAAAATAGTGTAGGAAGATAATTTCTCAAACTATGAGATTTTCCTTATTAATGGTTTAATTGTAAGGTGAACATATGATTACCACGACCATCAAGCCCTCTAGATGGGATTTTTCTACATAATAGAAGTAACTGGACTTGACGATGGAAGGATACAAAGATATATTTTCCTCACTTGTAGGGGTACCCCTTGCACTATTATGTAAAATATGCAATTGATTTGACATGGGTTGCCCCTCTACTTAACGACTTATCTCCTCATCTTAAGGGAGCTTGATTGCATTACTTCAAAAGAAGGATGAGACATGGTAACTCTGCATTGATTATAGAGTCGTAGATAAAATCATAGGCAAGAACTGTATCTAATCTCTAAATTGATAAAATTCTTGATCAACTCAACGATGCAAAGTTTTTCCAATGAGATTGATATAAATTTAGGGTAATAGAATGTGCTAATCCAGAAAAATGATGCATAGAAATCAACTTTCAAGTCTAAAGGTATCCTTGAATGCTTGGTCTTGAATTTTCGCTTGGATAATGCCCCAACAATGTACATGAGGATGATGGATGATATCTTACATTTGTTCAACACTTCTTTGTGGTCATATATTTGTATGATATCCTAGGAGGAACATTTGAACCATATTCAATACGTGTTGAGCATGTTGTAGCAACAAAAGTTACATGCCAATATGGAGAAGTGCCTATTTGACATGGAAACAATTCAATATCTAGGATATATCAAGAATGAGCACGATGTGCATGCGGATCCAACCAAGATCCAAATGTTTCATGATTGTTTGACCTCAAAGACAATAATAGGGCTTCATATCTTTTTGTGCATTGGGAACTTCTATTGCAAGATTATGTTAAGGTTCTCGCATACCACTCGGCTCCTTAGCTAAACTGCATTGGGAAAGACATCACATAAATCCTTTGAGGATTTGGAAGACCAATTCTACTAATAGCTAGTCTTTATTTAGTAAAACCCACAATAATAGTTTGAGATTCAAATAGATGCCTTACACTATGTTGTTGAAGCGTTGCTCACTTAGGATGGACATCCAATGATAGTGAGATACTCTTCAATGAAATTCACAGGTACCCCACCCATGATAAGGAGATGTACTCCATTGTGTAGGCATGTTGATTGTGTAAATGTTATATTATGGGAAGAAATGATCATCTACATTAACCACAAGCCCATGCGATTCATGTAGACATAGGGAAAGTTGTAGAACAATCACCATCAAAAGTGGTCCATTTATCTTCAACAATTTTGCTTGAAGATGAAATATATGAAGGGCATCACAAACTAAGTTATAGACTACCTTAGCCTACCTCTAGTTTTGGCAATGCTTAATTCTTGTGGACATGAGACTTTTCAGTGGCCCCAATTGTATGACAATGATTTTGACTTTGCTACCACATATCAAACATTGGGCACATGTAAACAAATTTTATACTTTCACCTCTAAGATGGACTTTTATATCATTTGGGCCATCTTTATGTGCCTCAAGTGAGTGTGAGAAGTTGATTTGGGAGGTGCATTACAATGAGGTGGAAGGGCATTTATAAAATACTGCCTTCCTTTAAATATCTTCTCTGGTTTGTTTTAATAGTAATGAAGAAACTTTTGCAGAAGTGTAAAACAATTATGCCCTTCAGTTTTCAATTTGTTTATATTCACTTCACAAAATGTATGCAGGAAGACACTACCAATGAAAAAACACTTCTGCATAACTATGATGTATGGTTCTTCAATGTGGAAATACATAAGTTTTAACAATTTTTTTTGAATGGTAGAGAAATTTAGATTTATTAGTTTTGATTTTTAGATTTATTAGTTTTTGGATTTTTTCTGTTAGGGCTAGATGATGTTTTATTTCATGCATTGTAGAAAATCATTTGGTTCTCCCACGTTGTATAAACATCATTGTACTCCAGAGTCCCTTTGATTTATTTTATAATCATTAGTTAAACATAAATATAATTATTTTACCTTATCTTAATTGTTCCGAAACACTGATAAAAATGAAAAAGCCCCTCCACAAAAATATAAACCAATTAAATCTTTCACTTTTCAATTTATTTATATTCACTTTTACACAGGAGTGTAAACCCATTGAATATTGTGTAAACCAATTGAATATTTCATTTTTCAATTGGTTTACATTCACTTTTGCAGAGAAGTGTAAACACACTGAATATTTAACTTCCCATTTTTTTGGTTCACTTTTGCAGAAGTGTAAACCCATTGAATATTTCACTTTCCAATTTGTTTATGTCCACTCTTCCAAACTGCAGGGAAGTTTAAAAGATGTTTTCCATCAATGGCATTTCTGGGTCTGTCAGTATCTCATAAAACAAACCTTTTACATTGAACAAATCTCTGAGTTTAGCCTCTGGTTACCCTAAAAAACTATGAAAAAGATTGGTGTGACAAAGTACATCTAACAAATCTCTTTAGTTTAATATCTGGTTTTCCTAAACAACTATGAAAATGATTGGTTTAAAAATGAATGCTGAGATGATTGGTTTTACAAAGAATGCTGGGATAGATGAAAGGCTTGAAGACAGAACAGATGAAAGGCTTGAAGACAGAACCAATGTCCCAGGACAGGGCTTTTACCTTCCTAAAGCCTGTGCTATGGAGAAACCAAAGTCCCACTCAAAAGGGAGGAAGAGGGAATGAGGGGAAAAAAAGGAAACATAGAGTAGAATATGTTAGGTGAAAAAATGGATTAGAGCTCACACCTCATGGCCAATTTATAGTATTATATATCAAAAGTTTATGAAAAACTCTGTTTTTCTTATTATGATTTGATGTCAAACAACAATTACAAACCATTTATGACTGCACTATCAACCGTTACAAACCACCATAACCATTTATGACTGCACTAGTTTATATCCAATGTCACATAAACATTCAACACTGAACCATACTACACACATATATCTTATTATTTCCTTAAAAATGAATACATCAAACATAAATTTGCAAGAATATAAAATTTACAGTACAAATAATTATGAATCGTCAGCTGTCTTCGAATTCTGACTTGACTGTTAGAAAAAATCCACTGAAAAAATTTGCTCCACCTAGTAATCACAATCACCAAACCTACTGTGCCGGATGATCCCCTGCCCTTCAAATTATCACAAGAACAGAACACCCATCATATCTCCCAAGGTCTACCCTTTTATCCAATGGGACTATGAGCTAACACTGGTATGACGAGCCTGCCCACGGGGGTTTTGCAGCTGAAAAAAGGTGCTCATGAAGTAATAGTAGTCATGATCCTTCCAGGATCCATCGTCAAAATTCTGGGCATAACTGAGCGCATCGTATTGAAACCTCTGGATTGGCCTTGCAGCTTTCTTCTTCCTAATTCCCCTGAGCTCTGCCCTGATTCTCTTCAACACGCGCTTCAATGCTGCTCTGGCACAGCCCAGCATCATCTTCCCTTTCCCCTCAAAGCAGAGACACACAGATAACACTGCTCTCTCCAGTAATACTCTGTTTGAGGTTCTCGAAATCTGACATTCTGAAGAATCGACCTCGGCATTTCGACGATAGCAGCAGCAGCCCCCAAATTGATGATGGTGTAAATACCCTTTCCGATCCTCCTTATGATTCGTCACAGGCACATATGATTGTCGCGCAGCAGCCATTTTGCACTCCAGGGGATTAGATACCTTGACCTCTGGAGCCTGCTCACCTGCACCAACAATGCCGGCTTTCAATTAATCTAACTCGTATATATATGGCCCAAGAAAAAAAAATACCAGATTGTTAATGTATGTATCTACAGCAAAACAGAAAGTAATAAAATATAAAATTTTCCGAGCAGAGACGCGCAATGATTCGATGATTGGAAAATGACTAACGCATATGACAATATAGAATCCCATAATGGCCTACCTGGCATCATATAATCATGATATTCCCGTTGGCGCCAGTGACAGTAACAGTAGCAGTGCCAGTGCAAGTTCAGTTAGAAAAACGGCCGTTAAAATTAATTGGGCATCATTATTGATAATCCTACTTCGCTAATTGGATTCCAAAACATCTCACTGGAAAGGAATCCCATGCCACTACCCAATCATAACAACAATAATTAATAATGAAGAAAGGCAAATATTAATAGGCCAGCCACATGTTATCATCCCCTTTTTTTGGGAGAAGGGTCCCTAAAGTTCAACAAAGGTTGGTAAATCCTAGACAAAAGGTTAAGCCACAACGGTCAATTAGTTGTCTTTTTATTTTTATATCTTTATTTTTCATCGTTTCATGCATGTGGATGATGGTGCCAACTATGTGGGTAACACATTTTAAGGATTCTAGCCTTTTCAACATGACCTCTGTAAATTTTCCATCATATGAGGATATCGTGAGAACTTTATTAACTTTCTAGCTTTCCCACCAAGTAGGATAATATGAGAAAAACATAGATCCCCTATTTTGGGATCAAGTTGATGTGAGGAAGGAGTAGAGGATAGTACCCAATTAGGTTAATGTGAGAAAAACATGGATCCCCTCTTTTGGGATCAATTTGCTTTGAGGAAGATGGAGAGGATATTATTGATGTGAAACTAAACTCTAAAATAAGGACAACCTAAGTTGGTGGAGGTTTGGGTTTCGTTGTCAAAAGCATGAAGCAAAAGGGGAGTTATGAATAAAAGTATGTGGATTTGTAAAAGTAAGTTTTGATTAAGTTGTTTTAATAAAGAGGTATTCAAGTGGAGGGAAAGCAAATTTTTGGTTACATTATTATATTAGGAGGAGTTAAATGTACTATTAAATTTATTTGTGATTAGGTATAGGGCTTAATTGTTATCATAAATATTGGTGTACAATAAGTATAGATACAAGTATGTGTATAGTTTATGTAAGATTATTGATAATCTTTTAAAATCACTTAGGTTTTATTAATTAAATAATTTGCTATTGACAACATTCATGCATGTGTCTATTTTAGATGATAATGAAAACATGAGGAACTTTGTAACAACTTTGGTTAAAAATCTATATAATAAAGTTAATAAAGGAAAAATAATAACCAAGGTCATGGGACACTTATTCCAAGCGGAATGTTGGGAAAAAATATTGTGATGAGGATCACTTGTAATTAATTAATGTCTATGGAAATTGGCAAAGGCAATGACAAAGTCTTTGAAAAGACAAAGTGGCATTAATCAGCAGTTATTTATAAAAGTAAGTTTTGATTAAGTTGTTTCAATAAAGAGGTATTTAAGTATAGGTATGTAGATTTGTGAAAGAATTTTTTTTGTACATTATTATATTTGGTGCTAAATGTACTATTAAATTTATTTGTGATTTGGCATGGGCCTTAATTGTTATCATAAATATTGGTGTACAATAAATATAGACACAAGTTTGCCAGTATTTTATGTAAGATCATTGATAATCCTTTAAAATCACCTAGGTTTCATTAATTAAACAACTCGCTATTGACAACACTCATGTATGTGTGTGTATTTTAGATGAGACTTGAAACATGGGGAACTTTGTAACAACCCTGGCTAAAAATCCATGTAATAAAGTTAATAAAGGAAAAATAATAACTAAGGTCATGGGACACGTATTTCAAGTTGAATGTTGAGCAAAAATATTATGACGAGGATCACTTGTGATTAATTAATGGCTATGGAAATTGGCAAAGGCAATGACGAAGGCTTTGAAAAGACAGTGACATTAATTGGCAGTTATTTATGACAATAATGGAAAATAGGAGAATAGGAAGGTGAAAGGTCACAGGTTGCATGTGAGGAGGAAATTGAAGGAAAATGAAGAAAATAGAGGCTAAATGATAAAAAGGCTTTTGAGGATTAGTTCACAGCTTTTGTCAGTTCAATGTTTGGCACTCTCATTCTATTCCACTTTTTTTCTTCTTCTTCTGGTTGGTACTCATGATCCTTATGGTTGTGGGTTGAGTTATTAGTTCCTGGAGCTTTGGTTGGATAAACGCTTTGGAAGCCCTATAACAACTCAGGTTGAGTTACTAGTTCTAGAAGCCTCGGTTGGACAAACGCTCTGGAGCCCTTGGTTGGTTGAGATACTAGTCCTGGAAGCCCTGGTTGGGAAAATGCTCTCGAGCTTGATAAAAACTATGGGTTGAGTTAGTAGTCCTAGAACCCTTGATTGGAACAAACACTTTAAAGCCCTGAACATCTTGGATAGAGATAGCTCTGGTGATGGTTAGTGATGTTCGACTATGAGGTGGAATCACTTGTTGAGGGTTGAGGTGGTTTGGCCTCTAGAAGCCCTACTTTGGTTTTCTTGGTTTATTCCATGAGATCCCACATTCATGCTTGGAATATGGGACGAGGGTGATTAGTTGAAAGAGATATTTGGTTCAACCCAATCTATGATCAGGTGGTACGTGGAAGTCCTTGACTTGGTTGGATTTGCATATGTTAATATAAACTCCTTTTCCTTTCGTCTTATATGAGTAAATGTGCTTGTCATTATGTGGCCTGAATAATTGTATCATCTCCAATATTCCTCTCATTATTTGCTGGCTATAAGCATGTTTTATGGCAGACTTGATTTATGGCTCTCATCATGTTTTGATTACTAGATGAAATGTTAATGAATGCATGACCTAATAAATGATCTTGTAGTTATTATGAGGAGGCATCAATCCTTCTTCACGATTCTTAGATAAGTATGAGGTCCCTGTGTTCAGATCTTTTGTTATGAACTCTAGATTACATGTTCATGATATGTTTGACAAAATGCAATCATGGATGGTAGGGGTCAAGTCAAGTCCTTGTTCAAGTTTTTGTATTAGTAGCCTTATCTCAATGTTATTTATCATTTCTAGAAGTTTCATGAAGTTATGGGTAGAGGCCTAAGTCCTAGCCCTAAAAAAGTGGCTCAAAATCCAAGGTCGTTGGCATAGAACTGCCTGAAAAGGACCACAGTCACATGGATGCCTTGCTATGGGAGTGCCTGGAGGGTCCCAATCGCATGGAAGACTTTTCATGGGAGTGATTGGGGTCTAGTTCAACAAAAAATCAAGTTGACTCAAGGTTGGATACATGGATGGGTTGGTTGGATCCTAAAGCTTCTAAAGCTCCCAAGGAAGGTATGATTGGTCTTGTCATGTCGGTTCCACTTCCTTAACTTTACACTGGGAGTTGAATCATATAATAGTAACTCTTCGTCACACGTTTACCCCATTGGACTGGTTAACTTGGGTAAATGTGGGAGGAGGGTGTTACAGAGTGGTATCATAGCATGGTTCTGTTCTCCTTGGGTGATGTTTGGTTTCCCTTTTCTCTTTGGATGCATATGTTGTCATGCATACATGTTAGTTGCATATATGTTCATTATGTTTGTGGTCTATGTGTTTGTTATACATGCATGGTAAGAGACATTGTTGCTATTGTATTGTCATTGAGAATTTTACGAGGTTGTTGTTGGGATGTGTTCACTATGAATGCTTGTCAGTGTTTATATGTATTGTTTATGCATGCATGTCATCCATATGTTTGTTATGCATAGTACCTAGTCTGTGTTATAATTGTGGAATTATGCATGGTAACTGAGATAATGATTGAGATGATGTCTATACACTGTTATGATTATAATTATACATGTATTGTGTTAATCTGGTTGATATTGCAGATGATATTTCCTCCCCTAAACTATACTAAGGTACATTGGTGTGTTTATAATTTGGTTTAGATGACATGATATGCCTTGTAGGAAGAGAAGATAAAAAATGACTAGCAAGATGGTAGACTAAAGTTCATGAGATCCTCCCTATAGATCAAATGAGCAACATGGTGATGAGTACTCCCCTCACATAACAGACACTCTGAGAAGTTTCAAGGCATAGATAAGAAGTTGCAAAGAAGATAATGACCAAATCATTCAATCACAAGAGAAAATTTCTAGGGCATGGGAGAAATAGGTAGAGGTTAATGTAGTCATCCTTCATAGCTTTTCAAACTTGCAGAAACAAAGACCACTTAGGATTAGTCATGGACAAGAGGATATGAATAATGGAGCATATGGTAGCAGGTCACATGGTGAGTTTTGAGAAATCTAGGGCATCAAGGATTAGGTGATTTCTCTTAATTAGTAACTACTTATGAGTGCCTTTTACTTCATTAGATTAAGATCTTCTTGTTGCTTCAGCTATTAGTGTTCTTCTTCATTAAACAACTACCAATGCATGAACATAAATAGACAGGAGCCACAGAAAGTAGGTTATCAACCAGGGCCAAAACCTCTCGCTCTTTGAGAGGAAAACTTGCACAAATTCTTCTTATAGAGATTCTAATTAGCAAATACCAAGACCAAGACCCTTGACCTATTAGCCACTCCAAGACTAAGACATTAGTTCTCTTGACTGTCTTCTGCTCTTTTCTTCTTCTTGACACCTCTTCTGCTTTGTCCTTCTTAGCACCGAGACATAGTTACCACCGAGACCTCGTCATTGTCATGTCACAAAGATATTATTTTTGTGATGGCATTGAGTCCTTATCAATTCCTTCATACTGTGGTAGTACCGCCTTTCTCACTGTGGAGGCACTAAAACAGAGTTATAGTGATAGCTCCAAAAAAAATGAGGATAAACTGAGATCATCTATCAACAAAGTGTGGTGGCATTGAGACATAATACTACAATGTAACCGAAATACTTTTCACTGCAATCTGAGTTCCTATACTGAAATACTTGTCACTACAATCTATTCGAACTTGACTCTTTACTTATCACTATTATGTTTATCCGAATATTAGAGGTACACGTGAGCTCCTTGACTGTGAGATAGCACCAAATTTATCTCTCCAATCATTTACCCTTATCGAGATCCTTCACTGAACTTGCCTCTGCAATCTATCCGAACTTGTCACTGTAACTATCCACCTGAAATTTCAGAGAGATGTCTGAACTGTTTTTCTATGGAATAGGTCGAGTTGATTATTTATAGTATTCTGCCTATGAATATAAGATGACACGAGAGTTAGAATAGGTGTGTCTCTGCCGACATGAGTTTCTTTACTTCAACTTGAGGCCGAATTGAAGAGGAGAACTATGTGCTTGTCTTGGAGGGCTACTAGACCATACTATTGACTCATATACATTTGTAATATTCCAAAAAAGGGTTCTTCATACAAGACATTGATTGAATTTAATGACAAATCCTAAAGGCTCTTAATGGGAAGAATCTAAAAATAAAATCTCTTTCTCATGAAAGCCATGAAGCAAGCATTACAATAATAATTTTATTTTTCTTATTTTCATCATTTACAAAAATCATAATTACATGTCATTATGAAGATCGAACCTAGTTACACTTTTCAACACTCCCTCTTAACTAGGGAGGTATTCATAATGGTACTTGGTCATTCTCAATCTAAATAATTTCTAATAAGAAGAATTGGATTGGTAACCCATCTGTATAACATCATAACAACCAACATTGTCACATAGCAAAGCGTTGACTAACAACTATATCTCTCCAAAAGATCTGAGCCCAATACTGGTGAGGCTAATGATTTATAGACACCCTAATCATTGTCTCTCCTGGAACACTCAGGGTGTGTTTCACTAGGACTATTCTTATCTTGGATTCTCAGTCCTCAAAGAATATCAATTTTCTATGAATACTCTTATCTTGGATGCCCTATCTCATCCTCAAAGAGCACCAAATGTTATAAGTTTACCCAATTCTCCATTCTGTCGTCCGAAGTGAATACCATAATGATGTGTCTATCTCTCCCTCTCAATTAGGGAGGACATATCTATTCCAATAAAGGAATGTACTCATTCCTACACTAGGAATGTACCTAAGATCCCTCTTGGCTTAGGAATTTCCAACTTTCTTCCAAGTAAGAAACTTGTTTCCAAGCTCCCTCTTAATTAGGGACCTCCAACAACTCCTCAAGTGGAGATGAGAAGAAAACCAACTTCTTGAAGAGCTCCTTCCTTCGATGTCATGAATTTCTTTGTCACAATGTCTTCATCTTTTGGGACTTCCTTATAGGGCACAAACCATCCATCACTTTCATCCATGAATCAATAATGTCATCATTCCTTTCATCGGAAAGCAGTCCATTAGTCTCTTTATGTCATGCTTCCTTATTCATACTATTTTCTTCAGAAGGATCTTAAATCCTTCTACATGTTCCTCTAGGAAGACATCCATAGTTCTTCCTTTGGAAATTCTGCATAATCCCATCCAGATATTTGTTCAAAATTAAGAAAAGAACACTTAAATAAAAAAAATACCTTTGTGATGGTATTTTCATCATGACATCTTCTAGTTTTCATCAACATCCTGCATACATGTTGACATATCTCCCAAATATATATATTGTCAAGGGTCTCTTTCTTTTTCAGACTCCATCAGAGTCTTCATATATTTAATGGAGATATCCTAGTAAAATATTATTGGTCTTTCGGATGTTGATTTCCTTTACCATTGTTGCATATCTCACGATATCTTTCTTCCTTTCTTCACACATTTCATTCCTAGGAGATTCCAGTTAGATTTCCTCAATTATAGTCAACCATCTCATACTTCATATGAGGACATATTATGTTGATTTCATTTGACATCCTTTCATAGGAGAAGATTCCTTTCTTTTGATCATGCTTCTCAAGATAAAGCAATGATCCATGTTACCTAAAACCATAAAAAATGACTTTAATATTGAATACAAGCATAAATACCTCATTTACCTTTAGGTCATCTAGGCTTCTTTCAACAACTTTCTTGATTGAAAAGAGATTCAACCCCTTGATCTTCTTTATATCTTATGTCATCATAACATCATCCCATGAATTCCACAAGTTGGAGTTCCTGATGAAACACTTGCTTCCTCTCTAGATTGGTGAACCTTTCGATGAATATTCCATAAGAGAATCTTGAGGATCTTGCATACCCCTATCCAACATATGTTTTCTTTTGATGTATGATGAGCCTTGTCCTGGATGACTTATTCCTTTCCTTAAGTTTCCAATGAGGTTTTCAAGAGCTATATCCTTCATATTTGACTACCATATATTTTGTTCCACTTGTCCTTCATGTTTCCCTATGGTGACGTCACAAGCTCTTGCTTCTAATGCTTTTCCTCTTTCTTGGACTTCCTTCTCTTTATCTTCCACTACTTCTTCGGTGATATGGGCTTCTTCTCTTAATCTTTTTTTATTTTCCCTTTTGAGCTTAGGACAATATTTCCAGTAATGTCCATCATATTTACATCGATATCATTGAATTTTAGTTATGTTCCTCTTTCCTTCCGACAAATTTTTGAACACTTTTTTCCCTTAACTTGTCATCTCCTATCTTGTATAAAAACCACAAGCTTTTGAATGGGATAACTTTATTATCCTTGTAGACATTTTTTACCTTGTTAATCAATTAGTGTATTTAGAACAAAAGAGATCATTTCCTTATCCGAAATCATCTCTCCCAGATCTTACAATTGAGATCTTATGAGGATAACCCTTTATCCTATGATACCTTCAATTTGTGTAGATCAGATTTAATTGATATGAACTTCTTTATCACATCTTCAGAGAATAGTTATACCAGGTTATCATATATCTCTTTTGATGTCTCCAATCCTACTACGAGGGAATCCTTGATGGTTTCCATAAGAATCTCTTGAGCCCTTAGATCCTTTTCCATGTATTCAGATAATGCTTGACTTTCGAATGGTTTGGATACTTTTCCATTGATATGATCAATGACTTTACTTTCTTCGAGGACTATGTCTGTCCTCTTTTTCCATGTAAGGAAGTTCGATGACCCATCCAACTTATATATATCCTTGAAAAATGAAGTCATTTTATCATATTTAGATTCTAGAATCAAAGATAATTACTTTTTAAGTGAAGATAAAATCTTCAACTTGATCCCTTTGTTGATGTTGATTGATGAAGATGTCTTGATGCTCCTCGGATGATATTCTTTAAGGATAAGGAGGTCCTTCCTTCAATGAGGTGGAGGCTCCCTTGGAATATTTTGAAGATGATGACAATGCCTTTAGCCTTCCTTGGATAACTAGCCTTCAAGATACTTCGACTTCTTTGGTGGTGAATGAGTGCAGATTAGAAATGCTTCTATTGTTTCGAATTTCTCCAAGATGATGTGATATTAGTCCTAGAAATGATTCTCTTGGATGTCTATACTTTGGGTTACTTTGTATTGTAGATCTCTTCACTTGATGAGGGTCTTTGTGGTCTTTTAATGATGAATTAGATGATCAAAAACTTTTGCTAGTGTAGACTTCTTCTTCGATCTAGGGTTTGATACTTCGATGTAGACCTTTTATATCCTTCAACTTGCTATGATGCATTTCTTGAAACTCGATTCTCGAGTGTCTCTTTGAATAGATGCCCTTTTTCTTGACTTAGTAACCTTAGCTTATACCATGTTGATAAATATAGGGTATAAAGGATTAAGTGATTTCTCTTAATGAGTAACTACTTGTGAGTGCCTTTTACTTCATTAGATTAGGATCTTCTTGTTGCTTAAGTTATTAATGTTCTTCTTCATCAAACAACTACCAATACATGAACATAGATAGACAAGAGACATAGAATGTAGGCTATCAACTAGGGCCAAAACCTCTCACCCTTTAAGAGGAAAACCCGCACAAATTATTCTTATAGAGATTCCAATTGACGAATACCAAGACCAAGACACTTGACCTATTAGCCACTCCAAGACCAAGACACTAGTTCTCTTGACTATCTTCTTCTCTTTTCTTCTTCTAGACACCTCTTCTGCTTTGTCCTTCTTAGCATTGTGACATAGTTACCAATGAGACCTCGTCATTGTCATTGTCAATTCCTTCATACTGTGGTAGTATCGAGCTTTTCTCACTGTGAAGGCACCAAAACAAAGTTGTGGTGATATCTCTAAAACAAAATGTGGATAGACTGAGATAATCTATCAACAAATGGTGGAGGCACTGAGACATATTACTACAATGTCACTGAAATACTTGTCACTGCAATCCGAGTTCCTATACCAAAATACTTGTCACTGCAATCTATTCGAAATTGACTCTTTACTTGTCATTGTAATGTTTATCTAAAACTCATAGGTAAACCCAAACTCCTTGATTGTGAGATAGCACTAAATTTATCTCTTCAATCATGTATGCTTATTGAGATCCTTCATTGAACTTGCCTCCACAGTTTATCCGAACTTTTCATTGTAACTGTCCACCTGAAATAAGCCTATGAATATAAGCCGACATGATAGTTCGACTAAGTGTGTCTCCATATAAGGTGAGCCAACATGAGTTTCTTTACTTCAACTTGAGGCTGAATTAAAGAGGAGAACTTTGTGCTTGTCTTGGAAGGCTACTTAACCATACTATTGACTCATATACATTTGTAATAATCCTAAGAAGGGTTCTTCATACATGACATTGACTGACATTAATGAAAAATCATAAAGGCTATCAATAGGAGCCATCTAAAAATAAAATATCTTACTCATGAAACCCATGAAGAAAGCATTACAATAATAATTTTATTTTTCTTCTTTTCATCATATACAAAAATCACAATTACATGTCATTATGAAGACCGAACCTAGTTACACTTTACAACAGTGGGCACATGTTGTATAGAGATGACATAGTTAGAGATGGAAGATTCTTGGAAACACCTTATAAGTGATACAGTGGATATGGACTTCATTCTTATTCAGATTTAAAATGGTACCATGGTCATCATCGCTATCATTCTTATAGGAGGAATGACAGGGGATGTTTTATGAATGGGTTCAAGAAAGAAAACCACCTACATTTAATGGAGAAATGAAGAATTCACAAGATGTAGAAGCATGGTTACTTGGAATGAATAAGTTCTTCAGATTACATGATTACTCAGAGAAAATGAAGATCAAAATAGATAAATTTAGTCTTAAAAGCAAAGTAGAAATTTGGTGGGAAGATGTAAATAATGTCAAAGGCATTTGGGAAGAGGAGTTTACTTTGAGTGAGTTTGAGAGACTTTTCAGGAATTGAGTTTGATGAGCCCAGTTGTTGGAGGAAGCGATTAGGAAGCTAAATAATTGTTATGAGCAATCAAAGTGCATACCTGAGACTAAGCATGAGTGTAAATGTAATGATAAGAATAAGGGAAAATGGGGTTTGAAGCGAACATGACACCATGACACAGGTAACAAAGAGAATGCAAAACCACCTAAGAAGTTCAATGCATCTAATAGAGGACAAGTATTTTTGTCTGACAAGCATAACAAGGGTGATGGTAGGAACCCCTTGCAGTGTTGGAATTATGGAGGAGAGAATTATAGGAGAGATTGTCCACAACATTAGGGTGGTAGACCACAGATCTACAGTGCTTAGGAGGCACAAACAAAGGAGGATTTTGGATAGAGTATTCCCTATATTTATGTAGCACTGGATAATAGGTAGACAAATCACTAGACATCTATTATCGATCTCGACGGTAAGCTTTGTGATCAAGTCGTTTCTATTTTGATTGACCTTGGATCTAATTATAGTTATGTTAATCCTGAATTGGTGGATAAGTGTGGTTTGAATAAAGGAGGGCATGCAAAATCTTGGTTAGTGCAGTTGGCTATAGGTACAAAGAAAAGATTTTGTCATTGGGTAAGAGCTTGTGCATTCGAGTTGAATGGTATGCCTACATCAACACATTTGAATGTGCTTCCATTGGGATCATATAGTATTCTTTTGGGTATGGATTAGATGTACCTTCACAAGACCAAGGTAGATTTTTATGAAAAGGATATTCGGTGCTTGGATGATAATGGAGAACAAAGAATCCTACAGGGTAAGAAGAAGGCCATATTAGTTAGAATGGTTATAACTATGCAGGAAAAGCGAATTCGTAGAAAAGAGTGTGTGTTATTTGCAGTGCATATTTCTAGTGATAAAGGTAGGAGTGTTGAGGATGTGGAGGTATTGAGAAGGTACACAATTTTACATTAGTTTTAGGATGCATTTCCCGCAAACATTTTAGATTTTTTGCTTCATAGGGAAGCATAATTTTCTATTGAGTTGGTATAATGGGTAGCACTAGCATTAAAGGAACCATATAGAATGAGCACACCAGAGTTAGTGGAATTGAATTTGCAGTTGAAGGAAATGCTTGACAATGGATACATTAGGCAAAGTGTATCACCTTGGGGTGCACCAATGTTTTTTTTGAAGAAAGATGGTACTCTCAAGTTGTGCATCAATTATAGGCAATTGAACAAGATGACCATCAAGAACATGTATCTATTTCCAAGGATTGATGAATTATTTAACTAGTTGAAGGAAGCAATAGTGTTCTCGAAGATTGAATTGAGATATGGATATCATCAGGCATGCATTAAAGAAGAGGACATATACAAGACTACTTTCCAAACTAGGTATGGGCATTATGAGTTTGTTGCCGTTTCTTTCGGTTTGACTAATACTCTAACTACTTTTATGTGCTTGATGAATAGTGTATTGCGTCCTTAGTTGGAAAAGTTTGTGATTGTATTCATTGATGATATATTGGTATATTCTAAGAATGAGGAAGAGCATGCTAGACACTTAGCAACAATGTTAATACTGTTAAGAGAGAATCTGTTGTATGCCAAGTTCAATTCTAGGTTATGGAAAGAGTTATTTGTAGGTTTGGGTACAAAGTTGGCCTTTAGTACAAATTATCATCCGCAAACCAATGGAAAAATAGAGAGGGTCAACAAGATTTTGGAGGACACGTTGAGAATGTACATCATGCACCAACAACGAGAGTGGGAAGAGTACTTCTATTGGGTCGGGAAAAAGGTATGTTTTCTCTTAAATAGCTTTATTCAACATTTATCCTTACAAGATTACCTCTATTTATGGATCAAAATAAAGGAAATAATAGCTAAAGTTGGATAAAAGAACTTGGTAACAAATTAGATCAATCTAGCATGAGAAGCTAGTTTTTTACTATCTTTGTGTGTAAAAGATGTGGATTGGACAATAGCCATTCAATCGACAGAGCAGCAACAGGCAGTAAAAGGAAGAGACAACGTCTGAGGTAGGCAAGACAACGAGAGCCCAGGCAGACTAATGCTATTTCATGACAGAATCCAATTATGTATAGTGAAATCCTCAGGATCCCCTAATCCCGAGGATTCACTTTTATCTATTTATTTTCTAAATGTAATATATAAGGCCAAAAGGAAAAACTACATGGAGTTCAGACTTTCATAATTTGTAATTATTCTTTTTGAGACATATAATACTATTATCTTAGTGATGTTGTAATCTTGTTATGTATATTAATGAAGAAAGACGACGTTTGATCCACACTTATACTCTGAGTATTTCTTAGCGGAGACTTCTAGCGACTCTGGGCCTAGTCAAAAGAAGTTCTACTTCTTTCTTGTGTTATAATATTTTCTATTTAGTCTTTACTAATTTTTAATGTTAAGTTAATATCATTTCACTTATTGTGAATATTGATGATTTGATTCATATTGTTGTTCATTTAGATTCAGACTAAACGGTGTGACATATCTGAGTAACACTTTGATTGGATTGGTTATGTTAGTTTCAGTAGTAGATTGTTGTTCATTCTGACTTATGTTTTCATAGATCTTCGAGATAGCATTGATCGATTTCCATAATTTGCTTATATAGATAATTTGTTGTTTAGAGATCATTTATTGTTATATACTCGCTTGTCGTTCAGTTGAGATTGCCATTCAATTGAGATTTGTTGTTCAATTCGGGTTTACTATAGGTTATCATTGTTGTTCAGTTATTGTAGTTCTCTTTCTTGATTGAGTGAGTTAGTCTTAATTCTATTTGAAGAATGTTGAGAATGGTTCTTAGCATTTTCATTCAGATTCATTTGATTTCGGAATAATTTAAATAGAATTGTAGAGTGTGTTAAAAGTTCTTTTAGAGTTATTTCTTCCATAGTTATTTCATTAAGAATTTTTTGGATTGAGTTGAAGAGATAGTTATTAGCGATTGAAATGATTTATCATTAGATAACCTCTGAATTCACTACATATATTGTGCTGACACTCTTGAGATAAAAAGACTTACCTTGGGTTGACAATTAATGTAGGAATTAAGATTGCTTGTAAAAAGACATCTTAGTGCACCAACATTTTGGTGCCATTATCGGGGAGAGTGTTTCAAAGTGATTTCCTTTTTATCTTTCTATGAAAGAATTGGGTTTAGAAAACGAAAGGTAAGAAGTTGCGTACCTAGCAAGTAAAGTGCTTGCTTACCAGCCCGCTTTTCATCAAAAGCTTAGAGGTTAAATAGGAATTGGTTTTTATGAATGACTAGGAATAGAAAGATAGAAAAAGAGCAGAACCCCCCACCTAAATCCACAAAACCCAAAGGATCAGTGAACCTTACGAGAACTACCTTTATAGATGAAATCATAAGAAAAGCAGAGTCTCAAGCGTCAGTAGGGTTCCAGATACTATCTAGAAAAATTCCTACTGTAATCCCTCAAGAAGTAGGCTCGTCATCTGCAACTTACGCTGAGATTCAAAGCCAAATTGGAGGATCTGAACAGAGTCTTCAAGCTATAGCAAGTTTACATTCTGATCCTCTACAAGAGGAAAGTATTGTAACTTAAGAGAAGGAGAAGAAGAAACCAGTGGGACCGCTAAGGCAAAACCACAGCTGTCTGAGCAGGGGTCTCTTATGATTCCAGATCTAGGCAGTGCTGCAAAGCCATCTTGGGTTGCTAACCCTCTGTTTACTCAAAAGCCACCCCCTAAAATCCTTGAAGGTTATTGGAACATCTTTGACCAAATGGAAAACCAACCACCTCAAGGTCAAACCTTGACATTGTAATATCCCATAGTCAACCAAGTGGTCAATGCCCCCATGAAGGTTATTCCTCTATAGAGCATCCCAAATTTTCATGGGATGATAACAGAGGATCCTGATGCTTTCCTGTTTGAGTTTGATGTCCTGTGTAGAGGGTATGACTACACCACTGACCCCCAAAATCTAAAACTGTTCCCTTCTACTTTGAAAGGAGTAGCCAAAAGATGGTTCATGGGTCTGGGTGGAAAAACTATTAATTCTTGGGATGATATGAAAACCTCCTTCCTGACAAGATACTAGGAATTTTGCAAAAGTAGGAAACTAAAAGATGAAATCTTTAAGATGACTATAAAAGATAATGAAACACTAGAAGAATATGTAAAACGGTTTAATTATAATTTGCAGAGATCTCCACATGCCACCTTACCTAAAGAAGTCCTAAGAGTTATCTTAATTAAAGGAATGAAAGAGGAATAGTTATAAACTCTAAATTTAATGGGGAAAGGAGATATTTCTCAGGAATATTATCATGAAATAATTCGCTTGTGTATCAAGTGTTTGCGAGGAAGCACACACACAGGAGCAGGAAGCTGAGATCCCATGAGCAGGGGAAGCAAACCACATAGTGGAGGTGTAACACGGATGGAAATCAGTAACCCCCTGGAAGATTTCAAGATGGACATCCTGGGTACTCTCACAATGCAGCTAGATGTCTTACAGGCTAAACAAAAACAGGCCTTAGCAGAACAAAACTTGGCCATTTTCTATTGACGTTGTTGAAAGAAACACAGCCAACGAGAATTTCCAATAGACATGGTTCAAGAATGTGCTATCTGTAACAAATAACACGCCACTGAACAATGTCCATCACTATCGGGGCTGAAAGTAGTATTCAAGGAAACAAAAGAAGAAGCTAGCCAGTATATCTGATTAACCAGCGTCGACAGTGGTAGGATAAACCTATAGGTATGTCACAAGACGCATACTAGTTCTTTCGTTCTTCATAGTTTAATAAGCAATAGAACCTTGGGGCAGCATGGCAAGGCCAATCACCTTACCAAAATTGGCAAACCCAACGATTCCCTATGACATCCTGTCCAACAAAATCTTTTCCGGGTAATGGCTGGCCAAATTATCCTTTTGCTCTTGTTTGGAAAGGAAATTCCTATCAATCCCAGTGGCCTGCCTCCATCTCTCAAAATCCGAATTGGTCTACAAATTGGCATTGAACTCTGGGGATATCCAATGCACCTATGGGGATAGATCCTCAGCCTCAACCCGCACTATCAGTTCCATATACATTACAACATGTTGGCTTGAGGGGGCTTGACCCAAGTTCAGAGTTAATTAGCCAAACAAATCCATGTCCTACTGGCCCTTTCGGCAATAGCCTGTAGAGTATGGACTGAGGTCTCACTCAAAGCAGTATGGGGGGATGATGGAACCAAGTTTCCGCACCCTTGAGATGTCTGAGGGATTGGTTTAGTCCAACATAAATACCTTCATGCAAGTTACTTCACACACTGTCCTAACCTGCAAGGCCTTTGCAATACGTTATAATCACCTTTATGCAACCCTAACAAGGGGCTGAGGTTATTTCGCACTGCCTTACCAGTGATCTATGCTACTTCCCCAAGTTACACTGCATAGCTTACTTATCTTCTTATAACGGTTAGTTATCTTCGTGTGATAGATGATTTATCTTATATTCACTTTATCAACACATTCATATAAGTTCGCGTACCATATAAACAATAGAAATGCAATTTATATCTGATACATCCAATGCATGAAATAGGAAAAAGATACATAGAAATGATGTAAAACTTCTCTTTATTACTTCTCCAAAGGTTACAGACTCGACTCGCCCTATGCACTCAGCTACAGGGGTCCACACACTCAGCTGCAGACTATTAGGCCTTTGCGCACTTAGCTGCAGAGCCTTCTCCTACTCTACGACCCAAAGACTTGACTCTACACTTAGATAGGACTCAATTCTTCATCATTAGATCTTACTGACTTCTGTCATTTAAAACTTAGGGCCTTGCTCTATTTATACAATCCCATGGTCTACGGACCATGGGTAGATTTCTAAAGCCAACATTACATTACAAAAATGAGGGCAAACAACTTTGCGCTCTGCGCCCACAAAATGTAAAGTCTTTACATCGGGTTTTGTCAAAATCTGGGTTTTAAGCCCCAAAACTTACCTTGGGGGCTCCTGTGCCCAACAAGACCCCAACAAAAACATCGTGATTTTCCCTCGAGTCACTCTGTCAGTACGAAGATCTTCACACGGAGACCTCCCAACTCTGTTCGAATTGCTACAAGATCGGCAGAGCACTGAGCAACTACCTGCTGCATCTCCTGCATGCACTATTCAAAGATTGTTGTATCTGAACTGCTTCCTTGGATCTTGTCCTGTGTTCCCTACATATGTGCAAGCTTGGCTTCGATCAAGGCTGTAACGACAAATGCCTCCTCAATCCAAGGCTGGACATGCGCCTTCAAAAACCACTTCTTTATGTTGTGCTGCATCTACTTGCTCCTTAATCACCTTGGCCTATTGCATCTGCATGAGCCTCTGTGTAAGGGCCACTATTTGTGCGGTCCCTTTTATATCATCATATCTTTGCTGCAGCTCACGCACCTCTATTTCTAAGTGTTGTATGTTCGGGTCCTCCTGCAGAGTGGTGAGGACCTCAAATGACTCTTCCAACATTTTGGTGCGGTCCTTCACTGCACTGCTGATCTCCTCTATCCCCGATGTAATGGCGTTGGCATGCTATTCCAGTACCTTAGGAGGAGTTGAAGGTTGTGCCTTCAACCACAGCTCTGCTATCTAAAGGTTTAGCTCTAACTGAACCTTAGCCATCTCTTCGCACTCCTCGTGCACCCCTGATGCTAACCTCTGGATGCGCGCCTTTGCTGGTGCCTCTATTTGGATGACCAACTCAAGGACCATCTGGCAGACCTCCTCAATCACCTACATAATCTACCAACTCTGGGCCACTACCTCATTGGGCTGTAGGCTCAGTTGTTCCATATTAATTTTCTGCTCGCACAACACCTGTAGTGCGCGACCCACCCTAGCCTGTAATTCTGTAGTTACTCCGTCCTATAGGGCATATAGTGTCTCTCGAGGGAGTGCAACCATGTTGATCCGTATTCCCTTCAATGCACTGACTGTAGACCTATCAGCTTCTTTCTCTATAACCAGTGCCCCCTCTGGCAGCACTATGGTGTTGGTCATGTGGGCGCGCAACATTTCCTCAGCCACAGTCGTTCCTACTGCAAGGTTGGTTGAGAGAGTACCAGTGTGAGGAGTGCACACTTGCAACTCTTGTATTTGTGCCCAGAGGGCCCCCAACATAATCTGATTCTCCTTTGCGAGCTGCTGGAGGGCCTCCGTAGTGACGTTGTGCACTGCCTCTCCTATATCATGGAGATCTCCTTCAGTGAGGTGATCAGATCTAAAGAAGTCTTAGAAGTTGTCGAATTCTTTCGTGGCCCCGCCTACTCTCTCGGGCGCTGGCACTTCAACTGTGTAGATGTTGTTTCTGGGTTTGTGTCACCTTCCTCTATCTTGGGTTCTTCCTCAGGCAAGGGCGGCTTATGGCCCTCACTGCTGCCTGTTGCTACTCAGCTACTACTGCCTTTTTTCTTCTCTTCTCTGCCAATTGCACCATCCGTAGTTTTGCCTCCTCCTTCTTTCGTTGTTCAACAAAATTTTCTGTTTCCATCGCAGAGAGGGCTGGAGCGTTCCACTCTGGCAGCCATGAGTCAAGCATGGTGAATATAACATTGTCTGTGGTCAGGTACAATAGTTCATTCCACTTCTTTGCGGGGTCCGTGCATGCCTTGATGTATACGTGATGGAAGTCCACCTTGAACTCCACGAAGCTTTGTAGGCTATTGTAGACAGTGGGCAATAAACGTGGCCTGCGATTAATTCCCATTGTGATGTTCATCTCCATGAAAACCTAGAATATCTTACTATCTTAGATCCTTTGCGCGTCTTTAGTGGCCCACAATGAAGCATACTTCACTGCCTCTAGAAGATCCTGTGCAATTGTGGGGAACTGGATGTCCTCAGGAAACTCCCAAGCTACCAGCACAATGGATAATAGAAGCCATGCATAGTGGAAGGTCTTCCCTTGTTCTTGTACCTCGTGGAAATTCTCTAGGAACTCCTTGCATAGGTACTCCGACCAGTTAAACTGGATGCCCTCTGCACACTGCACGACAAGTGCTACTACCAGCGCGGGCACCTCATCCGCGTGGCACTTCCGCATAACCTTGCCAACCAATATCTGGGTCGCAACTTTGATTGCCTTATTGTTGATATTTGAGATCGAGTACCCTCTCTTCTTCTTCTCCAGCTTGAATTTTTCCTTCATGGCCTCCGCGATAGCCAAGTCGGTGCTCTTACCCTTCGAAATATCTGCTGGGTCCTCCCCTTTGCAAGGAAGTTGGGTAATTCTATGAATGAGGTGGTCCATGATGGGGATGGGCTCCTCCAACCACAAACACCCATCATGTACTAGGCAGAGTAGCTACCTGATGACAAAGTTAGTTATTGGGGCGTGATGGTAATGTGGCACCCAGAGCAGGTTCAACAACCCTGCTTTCTTTACCCTGTGCAACCACTTATGCAGCTCCAACTCTACGACTCCCATCATAGTGTTTTTCTTCGACTTCATGAGCTACTCGGTTGCCAAGTGTGGGAATTTTTCGTGGTTTGCGAGATCCCAATATTCAAACTTTAGACTCGACACCCATCCTAAGTGTGATCCAAAAATGATATCGTTAGGTAGCAACGGAGTCTGTAGAGAGCTCTTGCTCTCATCTAGGTCCTTGGGCACTCTTGCCTTTCCCTTCCACGGAGGAATGTACACGGGCAACCTAGTTAGAGGGTCTGTATCCTCAGTTTCCACCTCAATGTATTCATCCTCCTCCTCTTTGACAAGGATTTCCTCAAGGTCTTCCTCCTCTTCATTAGTTTCCAGATTAACCACTTTCCCCTTTTCTTCCATGGTCAGTTTAGTTCACAGTGGGTTTCTAGGGGACACACGCACTAGGACCATGGGTTGCTTATCTTTCTTGGGTCTCAGCGTGCACAGTGATTTAGAGATTTCTATGACTATCCTGATGCTCTCAGGGGCATCTCCTATAGTCATGGCCTACATGACCTCTTCAACGATCATTTCGTTAATATCCATGGCTTCCTCTTATGTGGTCATATTGCGATTCCACAAATATCTCAATGGCTCAGATAAGTGCTCAAACAACACCTTCGACCTCAAAACATTAAATGGATCTGGGTTCATAGATCTCTGGGTGCATACTAGCTCAATTCTTAAATGGTGAAGTGTTGTTTGTTGGGTAGCCCTTTGCAATTTATAGTGCCTTTTGATTTTGAATTCGAACATTTCCCCCAAATCCGGTTCATTAATGTTCTCTTGGAGGCAGATTTTCCAAAATCTAGCCCATAAAGCCTGTCTTAAATGCCTTCCACCCACTCCATTTGTTCTCAAACCAAGCATCACATCGTGAATAGTGACTATAACGGTCACTTTCCAACCAACCCGCGTGGTAGCATAGATAACCATGCATTGTCGTGGACCTTGTGACACTTCGCTCTTGTGCGCAGTCCTGTCATCGTGCAGTGTCCGGGTAGAGTAGTTTATAGTCCCGCACCTCCTTTCAACTACTTGGAGCGCTAAGACTATACTTCCCACAGCTAGTTAGGTGGCTAGGCCATCAGTATATAGCTTCAACCGACCATTAATCACTTTTCCTGGGAAAAGTATGCCTTTTAACTTAACTATCTACATCACTCACTTTACCATCTACTTCGCGCCACCATCGGTGATCCCTTTAGTAATATGTAACCTGATCCAAGGCATCACACTGATCAACTCTTGGTGGTAGTCCCCAAATTCATCAAAATAATCATGCACCCCTGTTTTATCCCCAGGTTTTTCTTCTCAAGAAAGTCCTTCTGTATTCCTTCCACAAGCTTCTTGACTTCTACTTCCATCATGGTGCTTTTCTCCCTTAACCAAAATCTTTCATTCATGAGTTCTTGGAGCCTAAGATTACCCTGTTGGATCTCTTCATCAAATCCCAAGCGTTCTTCTTCGTTCAATTACGTGATCCCTTCTTCCAAGGCTCCATGATCTGTCATATCCATGGGTGCTATTATGCATGAACTAGGCATGATAGACTTCATCAGTTTTACATCGTTCACTCCATAGGTCAGCCTAGAAGGCATTTGTTCTGTTAGATTCTTGCACATTGCCCTATAAGCCCATAAAACTGCTGGTACGCGCAGGTCCCAATCACTTTGTTGCACATTATATACCTTGTTTAGTGCTCTGCACACCTCGTTAAATGCTTCTGCATGGATAACCTTCTATGCGCTCGTTCTTTGTACACCCTGTCGTTCCAACTTAAGGAACCATTTGCGCAATTTCCCCCGCAACACATGCTTATTATCCATACTTCCCAACATGAAGCTCATGTGCATCTGCATAGGTTATTTACCATATGCTTGTACCCACTTGGAAAGATGCATGCGCGGACCATCTCGTCCATTGTATTTATCTGCCAATCGCACTATAAGTTTCCCAAATTGTGTGCGCATCATTCTCCTACATGCGCGCCAGTCTTCAAAGCTTCCTTTATGCATACCCCACCACCTTGTGGGCGTAGCACACAGTACCCAATTCAAGGCCTGGAAACGTTGCTTTTCTGGCACCTCCCTTTCAAACTTATTTAGGAAAGTATCTACCTCACTTAACCCATCATAAGTAGGCAGATCCCTCACTTCTGTCGATATGCAGTGCATCGATCTTGTCATCATATTACAGTTTAGCATGGTTATCTCAGGTAACTGGTTCTTTCATCACTCTATCTCCTCATCAGAATCTGAAGTGCAGGAGCTTTCATGCTCCCATGATATTCGTCCATCCGTGGTAGGATTTACCCAGTCTTTCTCTCATGTGGATATCTTGTAGATGCAATCCAAATCATTGTCGCTTTCATAGTTGCGCACCGACTCTGTATAGCGCAATCTGTCCACAGGTTCCAAGGGTATTACTATGAGAAGAGACTTCTTCTCAAAAATCATCTTTCACTTCTTCATATTAATCACCCCATTCATGTCAGTGGCCCAATCAATTCCTAACAGCACGTGGTAGTGATTGCTATCATCAACAATCTGTATTACTTCAAAGTCTACTAGCACACTCGCTCCCTCAATATCCATGGTGATTCCCTGCAATTGCCCCATGGGTATTATCTTCTATTGGTTCACCATTCGCAGTTGAATAGGAGACCATTGCAGCATAGACCTCCCCATGCACTCCCATGTCTGCTTCGGTAGAATTTTCGCATCCGAGCCTAAGTCCATAATTACTTGTTCCATCTCATATTCTCTAATCTGTGCGATTAGCCTCATTTCTCTTCCTGTCCTCGTCGCTTGCTTTCCAATCTTTCTGACTACACGCAATTCTCCTAGCACGGTCCCAACATATCTCTTAATGAGTTCCTATAGTCCCTTTACAGCCTTACTGTCACACAATAGCTTCATGCACGTCTCCAAGAATGTCGTAAGCATAGATGGGTCCATTTCTAACTTCGGTCTATCTTTACTTCCTGAAGTGGAGGCATCAGTGAAGCTCTTCTTGGCTTCCATGAAGGTTTCCTTAGCACGCTCTAAATCAAACTCTATTTCTTTCGTTGGAGTCTTGTGAACCCAAGTACTATCTTTGGGTTGTTTTCCTTTATCATATCCCATCATGATTCCACTTCAAAGCACAATGTTAACATTTGGATCTTCCTCGCGTGGCTCAGATCTCATCATCTGCAGGTTTTGAGTCAAGGGAGGTGGTAGCACTCCCTTGTCGCGTATCCTAGCTATCAGCTTAGGAAAATCCTCTGTCTCATGATCAAACAAGGTATAATATAGACATGATGGATGCATTGGATTCATACAATCATGAGCATAATGTCCTGGCCCTTCGCAATTGTAGCATATCAGCTATCTGTGACCTCTTCTAGGTCCTCCTCCACCTCGGTCTCATTCGCACCCCTGAAATCTGGTTCGCGCCACTATTGCGTTCTGGTCTAGGGGCTGCATTTCAGCCTGAGCCCTGTAGGTGGGAGTTCTATCCATCATCAGCTCATAGCTTCTACAAATATTCTCATCGTGTCCAATCGATCTACAAAAATTACAGAACAATTGTTGCAAATTTTGAGTGTACTTCTGTAACAAATGGCAGTTGTCTATAGCATAATTTCTTCCTATTTGACAAATCGCGCACCACAAAGCAGGTGCCACACTAGGTCTTTCTTGCGCTTACGGCCTTAATGACATCATTCCTCCTCCCATGAGGTAATTCACGAACATAGGACAATGGTCCTTATCATGACCCTGACCCTTGCATTTTACACACCACACCTCTTTGCGCACTTCTGGTTGGGCTGTCCTGTCCTGTTTTAGACTCTGTGTCTCAAGGCATAAGTTTTTTAACTATGTGTGGATCTGTTGAAATCCCATGTTAGGATCCTACATCAGAGTCTCATGCATCCTCATCGCTATCTCCAAGGCCTCTGCCTGAGTCGTTAACCTTTGTTGTGACAACGCATTCCTCAAATGCGACATTAGTGATGCTAAAAACCATTCACGGTGTTGTCCATCCGTCAAAGTCATATTAGCTTCGCGAATTGTACACTTCAGTCTATGGTCTAGCTCCCAAGGATTCTCACATGGTAGTATTGTGATCTCTTTGAATCTAATGATCGACTGCGCTTCTGACTTTGGCCTGCTAAATTCTCTGTTTAGCGCAATTTGGATATCCACGATTCCCGCATTCGGATTGTCATTAGAATGCTTAATATACCAGGTTAGCACGCGATCTTGCAGAGCACTGGCTAGTGTCGCTTTCTTTATATTATCCTCTGTAACTCCCTGCACTTCCTATACAGATCTTACCACGAACCAAGACTGGTCTGGATCTTCATCTCCTACTCCCTTGAATACATGCAACTTTATCATGCTTGCCATATTGACTCGCGGTGGTAACGAAGGTGGTGCGGGTGAAGATGGAGGTGAAGGGGGTGAAACTTGTGGTGGTGTGGGTGGGGTTGGTATGTGCGGAATCATCTACCTTATCAAATTGATTGCACTTCGCGACGAGATCTTCGTGAGTTCTTCCTCATCCCCTCGCGGAGGTGAAATCAAAGGGCTATTCTCTGGCCCCTTACTTCCTTCGTTTCTATAATTTTTTCCACTTCGCGTAACTCCAGACATCAAGGTAATTGAATAACCCTCTTTTCACACAATAGAATTTTAATCCAAGTATTCAGAGAGTTTCCATACATACCTCACAGTCCTTTGAGAAAGCGTCGCTTCGCTTCACTATAGATGGCTGAAGTATCTACCGTGAACTCAATAATGAATCCTCCTATAATTTGATCGAGCTAATGATTAACAATGCGTGTGATCTTATCCTCCGATGCTTCCAATCTGTGCACAAAATATGGGGTCCACACAATAGGATTGTCGAGCTTCCACCTTCCTTGTCTATTTGCTAGCTTCGTAATCCACTCGTACAGATCAGTAGGGAAAGATGTGAAATAGATTTCGTGGATCTCTGTGTACATGTAGCAGTCTAACCACTCTTCTTTTGTCAGTCATGGATTCCTGTTCTCCTGCACTGCAAACTCATGAATTCTTCTGTCCAACGAACCTTCAATTTCTTTCATAGTTGGATTCCAATGATACGACATAAAACATCTCTATGCAGATTCCGGTCCTAGCAATGGAACCATTTGTTGGCTTGAGGGGGCTTGACCCAGGTTCAGATTTAATTAGCCAAACAAATCCCTATACTACTAGCCCTTTTGGAAACAGCCTTCAGAGTGTGGACTGAGGTCTCACCCGAAGTAGTATGGGGGGATGTTGGAACCAAGTTTCCACACCCTTGAGATGTCTGAGGGGTCGGTCTAGCCCAACTGTAAATACCTTCGTAGGTTACTTCGCACACTATCCTGACCTGTGTGGCCTTCACGATCTGTTATAATCACCTTCGTGCAGCCGTAACCAGGGGCTAAGGTGATTTCACACTGCCTTAGCAGTGATCTGCACTACTTCCCCAAGTTAAACCATGTAGCTTACTTATCTTATAACAGTTAGTTATCTTCATGTGATAGATGCTTTATCTTATATTCACTTTATCAATAGGAATTCAATTTATATCTAATACATCCAATGCATAAAACATGAAAAAGATACATAGAACTTATGTAAAACTTCTCTTTATTACTTCTCCAAAGGTTACAAACTCGAATCGCCTTGCGCACTCAGCTACAGGAGTCTGCACACTTAGCTGCAGACTACTAGGCCTCTACACACTCAGCTGCAAAGCGTTCTCCTACTCTATGACCCAAAGACTTGACTCTACACTTAGGTATGAATCAATTATTCATCATTAGATCTCACTGACTTCTGCCATTTACAACTTAGAGCCTTGCTCTATTTATACAATCCCATGGTCCACAGGCCATGGGTAGATTTCTAAAGTTGACATTACATTACAAAAATGAGGGTAGACAACCCTATGACTCACTTATAATCTTTGCGCTCTGCGCCCATAAAAAAACGGGGTCTTTACATCAGATTTGGTCAAAATCTGGGTTTTAAGCCCCAAAACTTGCCTTGGGGGGTCTCGCGCCCAACACAACAAAATCCTCAACCTCTTTTGTGCCCTCAATTTCCAGCTCAGCCGAATCCGAAACCTAATAACAGATCAGTCCAATTGGTGCAGATTATCGAAAGCTCAGATTACGAGATTGAACAAAAAGAATGTAATGAACTCAGATTGAGGTCAAGGCGTATAATCACCCCTGGGGAAAACAGGGACCAACCATTAATTGAAATTGAAACCCCACATGTACATATACCACCACCTGTAATTAATACTGAACTAAAGCAAGGGGAAGAGACATATCATCATGAAGACCCTGAAAAACTTAAAGTCACTTCTCCCTCATTCCCCGAAAGGTTAACGATACCCAAACCTATTTTTTAACCCAGATTTTGATCTTGTAGGGGAACTAAAAAATCTTTGTATTAAAATTCCTCTCCTCCAGGCCATTCAAGGTATTCCCATCTTTGATAAAATAATCAAGGAGCTATGTGTAAAGAAGCCTACGAGGAAAGTAAAAAATTCAGCCACCATTCACATTGTAGGAACATTATCTGATTTACTCTTGGGAGGGGAAACTCCAATAAAGTATGAAGATACTGGAAATCCCATAGTGACAGTTCAGATATATGGCCAGTTTTTTCCCAATACACTAGTTGATCTAGGTGTAGCCATTAATATTTTAAAAGCAGAAACCTGTCAAGCACTTGGTATCATAGCCCTGGAACCAACCACCACTTTATTAGAACTTGTTGATTGTTTGGTGGTAAGGCCAGAAGGAACCTTACAGGATATTATAGTTTCTGTTGATTCGTGGGAATATCTAGTATATTTTCTTGTTATAAACCCAAAGAGTCAATTGGATGGGCACCCTCTGATTCTGGGCCGACCTTGGCTGGCGACAACTGATGCTTATATTGGCTATCAAAAAGGCAGCATGACTATTGCAAAGGGGGATGCTGTAAAAAATCTTGTGTTATATCCTCTTGCCAAGCCAAGTCTACCCATTGTAAAAATATGTAAACAACCACCAGTGTACCTGGAGGAAAGCATCCATTCACTACTCACAGTAGTAGAGGCACTGGAATTCAAATATCAGACTGAAGATGACATTATCAATAATTTTATCAATCATCCATCTGATGTGAACAATGTAAAATGTCAAATGTTGAAAGCAATCCTTGATAATGAAGCCATGTAGGATCCTTTGAAGGATACCGATGACCAACATATCTAGATGACCGTTGTTCATAACAGCAAGCCTGTGGAGATCGAACCAGGCAAAATTCTAAACATTAATGATAGTCTAGATAGTGATCAACAACAAAAGCTCATACAAGTCCTGCAAAAATATAAAGGGGCTTTTTCCTAGGATTATCCTGACATGAAGGGTATACACCCACATCTATGTACACACCACATCTATATGGAGAAGGATTCTTGACCCATCTGACAACCTCAACAAAGATTGAATCCACATCTCAAGGACATTGTGAAAGAAGAGTTACAGAAGCTGCTAGATGTGAAATTCATTTATCCTATCTTGGACAGTAAATGGGTCTCTCCATTGGTGGTCATCCCTAAGAAAAATGGGAAGTGGCGTATATGTGTACACTACTGAGAGTTGAACAAGGAAACACAGAAATATCACTTCCCCCTCCCATTCATCAATCAAGTCCTCGATACTTTGGAAGGGAAGTAGTTATTTTCCTTCCTAGATGGTTTTAGTGGCTACAATGAGATTTAGATCGCCCCTGAAGACCAAGACAAAACAACCTTCACCTATCCCTCGGGTACATTCATGTACAGAGTATTACCATTTGGATTTTGTAATGCCCCAGCTACATTCCAAACAACTATACTCAACTTTTTTGCTAATTTAATAAATGAAGGACTTGAGGTGTATATGGATGAATTTACTCCATATGGGGATGACTTTGACCAAGCATTGCAAACACTAGAAAAATTCTTAGAATGATGCATTGCTACCATGTTATGTTTAAAAAATTTCAAGTGTCACATGATGATGACCGAGGGCGTAATATTGGGACATTATATCTCTGCAACAAGGATATAGGTATATCCAACAAAAAATCAGGTAATTCTTTTACTGCCTACCCCCTGCACTCAAACAGAGGTACCTAGCTTCTTGGTATATGCAGGCTATTATCATAGGTTTATTAAAAACTTTTCACAAATTGTTGTGCCTCTATATGCTTTAACTGGAAATGTTGATTTCAACTGGTCTGATAAATGTGACACAACTTTTATAGGTTTAAAGAAACTAGTCTCAACAACACCTGTATTACATGGACCAAACTGGGAGCTGCCTTTCCACATATCCACGGACGCATCAAATGTAGTTATAGGTGTTGTCCTTGGCCAGGAGGAGGACAAGAAACCTTATGTTATATATTATATTATCAAAAATCTCACTTTGACAAAACTTAATTATACATTAACATAAACAAAATTATTAGATGTTATTTATACAATAAACAAATTTAGACATTATATAACGAACTACCAAGTTTTTCTGTACACTGATCACTCAGTCATTTGGTATCTAGCTAATAAAACTATCACAATGGTTGAGTAACACGGTGGCTATTGCTTTTGCAGGAGTTCAACATTACTATTAAGGTTTGTCCGGGGAAGGAAAACCCAGTTGTTGATTTTCTATCTCGAATCCTGAAGGTGAATGATCCACTGGTGGTAGACGACCAATTTTCGGATGAACATTTGTTTGTCATGGCAGTCAAGACATCATGGTATGCAGATGTGGCAAATTACTTGGCAGCAGGGAAGCTATGACAAGAGAGAGGAAACAAATTGTTAAGCGCAGTGATGGATTCTCTTGGATAGGTGGATATCTTTTTCACACAGGGGCTAACATGTGTATATGCAGATGCATCCACGAGGATCAGATTTATGACATCCTGAAAGCTTGCCATGATGAGTCCTGCAAGGGATATTTTTCATATCGAAGGACAAGGCATAGGGTATTACATATGGGCTATTATTGGCCCACTATTTTTAAGGATGGTAAGAAATATGCCCAGGCTTGCGATAGCTATCAAAGGATGGGCAGGCCTGGCCAATATGATGAAATGCCTCTGCAACCCCAACTAGTCATAGAACCCTTTGAGAGATGGGCATTAGACTTTGTTGGCCCATTCCACCCGCCATCCGATCATAAGGCTTACATACCAGTTTCCATGGATTATGTGACGAAATGGGTGGAAACAATAGATTTACCAAGAGCCACAGAGGAAGTTGTAAATAACTTCCTTTTTGGGCTATCTGTGTGGTATGGTTTATCATGACAAGTGATCATAGATGGGGGAGGACAATTCATAGGGCACAAGATTATTGCCACTCTCAGAAACCATCATATCATGCACATGATCACTTCCCTGTACCACCCACAGGTGAACGGGTAGGTCAAAAGAACCAATAAGATTATTAAAGTGATTTTGACCAAGACAGTCTCAACACACCGATGAGACTGGGCTGCTAGACTTCCAGAGGCCTTGTGGGCCTATTGCATGACTTGGAGGAATACTACTGGATATTTTCTGTACCAACTTGTGTTCAGAAAAGAACCTATTTTTCCGATTAAATTCGAAATAAAGACTCTAAGGACGGCCCATGAAGTGGGGCTAGATCTAACAGAAGTCCAAGCCAAGTGACTTCAAAAGATCAACAAACAAGATGAGGCTCGACTGCTTGCTTTGCAATAGACTGCAATTATTCAGCAACAAAGGGAAATGTGGCACGACAAACTTATCAAGAAGAAGAAGTTTCAAAAAGGGGATTAGGGACTCCTTTACGACTCCAAATTGTAGGATTTTTCGGGTAAGTTGCAAACAAGATGGCTTGGCCCTTATGAGATTCAAGAAGTGCATAGAAATCATACTCTTACCTTGACTACATTGATAGATTTGGCCATTCCTTTAAGGTGAATGGGCATCTAGTGCGTCTCTATCACAAATCGCCCACTAAGGAGTCTTTCTACGAGAAGGTATGCGAGGATCCCTCCATGCAAATTTTAGCTGTAGGGAGTGATGACCCAACAACTTTTCTTTCGAAAAATTAAGATTTCCTTAAATTGTAAATAATGTATATACTCTTTTTTGATTGATTGCAATTAACAATAGGCATCACCATGTAAATATGAGAATTTGTACTGCTTTGAGTGCTTGATAAGTGTTATTCAATCGATTGAATAACACTTTTTATGTTTTTTATGTTTTTTGTTCAAACGTTTCAACGATTGTTGTTCAATCGATTGAACAACACTTTTGTGTCTTTTGATTTTGTTGTTCAAACGATTGAACGATTGCTGTACAATCAGTTCAACAACACTTTCATGTTTTTTTTTTATTTTACTGTTCAAACAATTGAACGATTTTTGTTCAATCGACTGAACAACACTTTTACATTTTGGTTTTTACTGTTCAAATATTTGAACGATTACTGTTCAATCGATTGAACAACACTTTTACATTTTGTAATTTTTTTTGTTCAAATGATTGAATGATTGTTGTTCAATCGATTGAACAACACTTTTATGTTTTTTTTCGATTCTTTCTATTCAAACGATTGTTGTTCAATCGATTGAACAACACTTTTTTTCTCTGATTCCTGCTGTTCAATCGATTGAACAACGCTTTTTTTTTTTTTTTTTTCGATTTCTACTGTTCAATCGATTGAACAACACTTTTATGTTTTTTGATTTTTTCTATTCAAACGATTGAATGATTGTTGTTCAATCGATTGAACAACACTTTTATGTTTTTTCTTTTTTCTATTTCTGTTGTTCAAACGATTGAACAATTGTTGTTCAATTGATTGAACAACACTTTTTTTTCTCCATTTTTTGTTGTTCAAACGAGTGAACGATTGATGTTCAATCAAATTGAACGACACTTTTTGTTTGCGATTTTTTCTGTCCAATGTTGTTGTTCAATTGATTAAACAACACTTTTTGTCTTTTTAAATAGGATAGATTTTGAATTCTTTAATTGACGACCATTATGCCATCTTCTTTTTTTCCTTTGTATTGTGAATAAACACCATTTTAATGGATTTGTGCCTAATATAAGGAAAAAAAATAATGGCAATACCATTATGACCTATGAAGCCTTTTGATGGTTATCTTTATTCAAAAGTTGATACGGTGTATCTTTATAATGACTGGCTAAACATCTCTTCTTTGGACACATCATAAAATGATTCATTATTTTCAAACCATGTTGACTTATGTTTACACTTTCAAATGGATAAATCTCATTGATATGATGATATGGGGGGAAGAGTATAAACTTATCTCCATGGTACCTTATGTTATATATTCATCATATTTTAATTTTCCAATCATTTTATGTCAGTCGTTAATACATACCACCAATTATGCCTTTGTTATTAATGCCACTTACAGTGAAAATCTTTTGACATAATGAATTAAAATCTTTAGTTTAATTATTTCGGCCATTTCACATCTGATGACGTGTATTGCTTTAATTACCTTATCAATTAGCATGCTGTTTTTTTGGATTGGTTGCCAGAATTTATGAATTGTCAATGCTTTTGCTTGCTTTTCACATGCTTCAAGGACATGGACACCCTTTTCTCTTCAGAGGGGGGATGGCCTATGTATGAATGCATGAGTGACAGTTATGGATAATTGTGTGATAATCATTTGAATTAACTTCCGGGTAAGGACTGCATGATGATTATGAATGCGTAATAATTAGCAAGTATTTCTAATTCAGGAAAGAACGAAAACCATTATGGCTGGCCTGCAAACTCATGATTCGGCGTTAAGTGTGGTTGACGAGACAAATGACTTAACTAAATATGATATTAATTCTCAAACACAATCATTTCTCTGCTAATTGTTGTAACATTCTCTATTGTTGTTCTGAATTGTAGAAGTGTAAAACAATTACATAGAAGGAAACCAGTCATAGGTACAACAGCCATGGGAGGAAGAGCTATCTGAAATAAGCCCTCAGTACTCAACGTATCGGACCAGGCTTGGGCAAATCTCGAGCGTGCAAGATGGTTGTGTAGAAATTTCACCTGTAGAACAAACCGATATATGCAATGTCCTAAAGCATAATACTTGTTCTACTTCTACAAAACATTAAGCGGAAGCACAGTCGAATTCATGAGCAACATCAAGTAGAAACATGCATAACTGATCAAGAGAAATAATCACAGATAACACAAGATATATCTAGGGGAAAGCACCAACATAAAACCCCAACCATGTATTATCAATCAAGTGGAAATCCTCTTCAAAATACAAGAAGAATTAGCTCTCAAGCTATTCAGTTCTCAATGAACTATGAAGATATGAAGATATGTCTCATGAACCACCCAAGCCCTATTCATATAGGCTTTCCCTATCGTCCTTACGTAGTTTTCTTAGGAAATAATAGAAAAAGCATATGCTATTAATTCCAACATACCAAAAACAACCAATGGTCCAACTACGTATTCCTTGAGAACACTAGTTCCTCAACCATGCAA
>APFE031722566.1:420280-453629 GCA_000404065.3 Pinus taeda
CTCACAAAGACTTCAAATTCGAATTTCCTTAATTAATTAACTCAACTGAATTAATTAATTAATATTTCAAACTGCTGTTAAGACCAAAATTAATTTTACTTCCTATAAATAGACTAGGGATTGCTATAAATATGAAGGGACCAAGAATGCTATTTTTAGAACTTTCTATTTTTAGCAGTTTCACCTCTCACCCAATGTGGCCAATGACCTCACTAGCCAAACTGCTATTTTTAGACATGCTATTTTTAGCATGCCTATTTTTATCACATTCTAAATTTAGCATTTCTTGTTGCACACTTTTCAACACTCCCTGTCAACAAGAAAGGGATTATCAGCAACCCCAATCCTGTCTCTATGGAACTCAAACTTTCCCTTTTGAAAATGCCTTTGTCAAAATATCTACATCCTGTTCCTCGGTCGAAATATACTGCAACATCATGATCCTCTTGATCACACAATACTGTAGATGATGATAGCGGATATCTATATGCTTGGACCTGTCATGAAACACTGGATTCTCAGAGAGTTTAATACAACTCTGATTATCAGAATATATCATCGTCGGATCCATCATCTGACCAAACAAGCCCACTAGGATCTTTTGTATCTAGATGGCCTCACATGCAGCCTGACTTGCTGCCATGTACTCTGCCTCCGCTGAGCTAAATGCAATTGATCTTTGTTTCCAGCTATACCAAGAAACTGCAGCTGACCCAAGGTTGAAGATCCCTCCAGAAGTGCTCTTCCTGTCTGATGGACTACCTGCCCAATCTGCATCTGTGAAGCCTTGGAGCTTCACTCCCTCTGTCTACTTATACCATATTCCATATTATGTAGTGCCTCTAAGATATCTTAGCACATGCTTTGTCACCTTCCAGAATAACTTGGTTGGATGAACCATAGCTTGACTCAGCTAGTTCACTGCAAAGAATAAATTTGGTCGTATGTTCACTAGATACATGAGTGAAGCCACAAGCTGCCGATAAACTGTAGCAGCTACTACCTCACCTGAAGTAGCATCCTCATTCCCCCAGTTACCTGCTAGATGAGTCTCCATGGGCTTGCACATATCCATGTGGAAGTGCCTCAGTATCTCATTAGCATACTTGCCTTAAGAAACAAATACTTCCCCATCTCTCTGTCACACCTCCATGCCTAGAAAGTAGTGCATGAGGCCCATGTCCTTCATCTCAAACTCTCTTGCAACATCCTTCTTGCAAGACTTGATTAACTCATCATCACCTATCAAAATCAGATCATCGACATAAAGTAGAATAATCAATAGCTTACCATCTACAATGATGTGGTAGAGGTTCGCATCTGCTTCACTCTTGGTGAATCCCAACCTGGTAAAATAGTTTTCGATCTTGGTATACCAAGCACGTGGTGCTTGCTTCAGCTCATACAATGCTCGCTTGAGTTGACACACATGTGAGTCACGATCAAAGGTCCCAAATCCTTCAGGCTGCTCAATGTATACCTCTTCCTCAATCTCCCCATTGAGGAAAGCTGTCTTCACATCCATCTGATGGATCTTCTAACCCATTTGTATTGATAGTGCTAGAATCGATCTAATCGATGACTACCTTGCAACAGGAGCAAAGCTCTCATCATAGTCAATCCCCTCAACCTGTGAGAAACCACGGGCAATAAATCTTGCCTTATGTTTCTCAATACTGCCATCAACTGCCTGCTTTACCTTATAAAGCCATCGGGAAGTAACCACTGACTTGTCCCCCGGTCTAGGAACAACATCCCATACACCGTTCCTCATGATAGAATCATACTCTTCTACCATCGCATCCATCCAAACTGGCTACTGCACTGCCTCCTCAAAAGAAGAAGGCTCGATCACTACACATTCCCCAACCAGGGCCATGTAGCCAGCATATCTATCGGGAGATATCCTCTGTCTACGATGAGAGGATGGCTGCCCCACATTCTCTCTCGCATCTTGCATCAATCTGTCAGCTTCCCGAGAGCATTTCTGCCCCTCTCTGGAAGACTCTCCAGTAGTGGTGATCTCTACCACTGGAATCTCTGCATGCAGCTGCTCCACATCATCAGGAGGCTCCTCCTCCTTAGGAACTAATAGTTCCTCATCATCACCATGCAACTTGAGCCCCCTCTCAAGTGACTCTCACATGGCTCGCTGCTCATCAAACTTCACATCCCTGCACACTACTATCCTCTGACTGGCAAGCAAAAACACCCGATAGTTGTGAGGTGTATCCGTATACCCCACAAGTATTTCCAACTCAGCTCTTGGGTCTAGCTTCTTCTGAGCATCTTTGGTCACATGACAGTAAATTGGTTATCCAAAGATACAGAAGTGACTTACATCTGGCCGCTTCCCTGAAAAAGCCTCTATAGGTGTCTTCATCCCGAAAATATGATGAGGACTTCTGTTCTGAAGATACATTACTGTATTGCATGCCTCAGCCCATAGATGAAGTGGTAGGCTTTGGTCATGCAGCATTGCTCGAGTTACTCCCACAATAGATATGTTCTTCCTTTCGGCCACCCCATTCTGTTTTGGGTTATGAGGTGCCATGAGTTCCCGTTTAATTCCTTCTGAAGCATGGAAGTCTTTAAATTGCTAGGAAACATACTCTCCACCGTTATCACTCCGCAAGGCCTTAATCTTCCTCCCTGATTCTTTCTCTGCCAAAGATTTGAACTCACAAAACTTCAAGAAGGTTTGATCCTTCTTTTGCATGAAGTAGATCCAACATCTACGAGAAAAATCATCTATAAAAATAAAAAAGTACCTTTGCTTTGTGGTGGAGGTTGTAGAGAAGGGCCCACATACATCTAAATGAACTCAATCCAGAACTGCTCCTGCTCTACCATCCTAATCATGAAAGGAAGCCTTCGCATACTTACCTAGAGTACAACCTTTGCATGTGCTTGTCTACTCCAGTTTGCACTTGGGTAATCCAGTAGAAATTTGCTGCATGATCTTCAAGGCCCCATGATGCAAGTGACCTAGTCTCCTATGTCATAACTCACCAATATCTTGGTCATGCACCACTTCTACCTTGGAATTGAGAGCAACACAATATTCTACCTATAACTTGTAGAGATTCTTAATTAAATCCCAATCCGTTTGGTTTGTCTAGTGTTGATATGCCTTAGGAACCTTTCCCAAACTAAAGACTACATCATAGCCTCTGTCATCAAGCATAGCAATAGACACAAGATTCTTTTTTAGCCCTGGTACATACATAACATTAGAAAGAGTGAGGGGAGAACCATGCTCCCTCTGAAACATAACTGTACCTCTACTCGAGACACATTACTTTTCGTCATCATCCATCTCGATCCATATCTGGAGATCCTTCTCCTCCAAAGTGCTAAAAAGATTCTTGTCACCTGACATGTGGAAAGAAGCTCCACTATCCAAATACCAAACACATCCCATGCTGGATGAAACCATGCATTCAATAAGCGAGAAATCCATCTCAAACTATGAAGCTAGTGCATCACCATCGGATTCCTTGGAGGAACCTTTCTTCATGGACTTCCTCTTTTGGCAATTATTAGCATAATGACCCAACTCATGATAATGAAAGTATCTCACCTTTGACTTGTCAAACTTATTTCCTCCTTGAGAAGACTTGGAATGGGATGCCTTCCCTTTCCCTTTCTTAGCTTTAGAAGCTAAAGCCAAGTTCTCATCATCATCATGTTTTGATGAAGAAGCTCCATCCCTGGTGCTCCGTTTGATCTCCTCCTGCATCAAATCCAACCATAGTCGTTCCCAATCTGGTAGTTTGTCCCTTCCATTCACTGAGTCCTAGTAGCTATGCCAGCTCTTAGGAAGGCCAAGGAGTGCTAGACTCACCATATCCTCATCAGCTGTATTGACTCCTACGCTTGCAAGCTCATCTCTGCAGGTGGTGAGCTTGTTCAAGAATGTAGAAATAGAGTCACCCTTCTCACACTTGATCTTTCAAAGCTTCGCCTTTAGTGCCAACTTCCTTTGATCACCGCTATTTTGATATAAATCTTTCAATGTTTTCCACATTGCAAATGGAGATTCCTTCCCATGGAGGCTTGAGACTATGTGATCTCAAACACCCTCCAAGAGAATTCTCCTAGCTCTAGCCACACACTTACCCCATTCCACCAGCTTAGTCTTGTCAGTAGGCTTAGGGACTTCTTGATCAATGAAATCCTTAAGGCCATTATCTTCCAAAATTGCCTCCATGCAATCCTTCCAAGCTATATAGTTTGAACTGCCATCAAGGGCATACTCAAGCCTCAAACCATTGAATGCCATCGATGAAATAGATGTGATAAGAACTTGAGATCTATATCAAGAATAAGAAACTTCGAATTCCTCTTGCTAGTATACTGTTCTTGCTTGATCACCTGTGCTTTGATACCATGTATAAATTTAACCTGTAGAACAAACCAATATGTGCAATGTCCTAAAGCATAATACTTGTTCTACTTCTACAAAACATTAAGCGGAAGCATAACTGAATTCATGAGAAACATCAAGTAGAAACATGCATAACTGATCAAGAGAAATAATCACACATAACACAAGATATGTCCAGGGGAAAGCACCAACATAAAACCCCAACCATGTATTATCAATCAAGTGGAAATCCTCTTCACAATACAAAAAGAATTAGCTCTCAAGCTATTCAGTTCTCAATGAACTATGAAGATATGAAGATATGTCTCGTGAACCACCCAAGCCCTATTTATATAGGCTTTCCCTATGGTCCTTACGTAGTTTGCTTAGGAAATAATAGCAAAAGCATATGCTATTAATTCTGACATACCAAAAACAACCAATGGTCCAACTACGTATTCCTTGAGAATACTAGTTCCTCAACCATGCAAAAAATACTTACTAGAAATAGTTAAGCATCTGATAGTACATTGTCCCACATCTGATCTCAACTGGGTCTCTGACAGAACTGACATGCAACAGTTATCCATGAGTGAATCCTCGGTTATCTAAAATAATAGTTGTCACATGCATGCAAGCATTAACAAACTATATTTTATTATTTTAACAGCTTGTTGAAATAATCTAATTGGAATTGACTAGTAAGAACTAATTTAACTGATTCTCTCATTATAGAACTCATGCTTATTCCCTCAATCATTGGAGGAAACTCATGTGCATGCTCACAAAGACTTCAAATTCGAATTTCCTTAATTAATTAACTCAACTAAATTAATTAATTAATATTTCAAACTGCTGTTAAGACCAAAATTAATTATACTTCGTATAGATAGACTAGGGACTGCTATAAATAGGAAGGGACCCAGAAATGCTATTTTTATAAATTTCTATTTTTAGCAGTTTCACCTCTCACCCAATGTGGCCAATGACCTCACTGGCCAAATTGCTATTTTTAGACATGCTATTTTTAGTAGGTCTATTTTTAGCACATTCTAAATTTAGCATTTCTTGTTGCACACTTTTCGACGGGCTGCAATATTTGAATAAATTGTAGGGATTTCACGAAGAATTGACACTCGAATTCTTGCAGAACTTGCAGAATGGCAACACCACAGTCAAAGGCAGGGATATAACAGTTTTTGAAGTGGTCATAGCCGAAGTCACTGGACTTCCGACTGAGGGAACCAAATGGATAGAAAAGCACGTCCTTCTACACAATATAGTTGCAGTGTTCTAGGACCTGGATGAGAAATTAGCTCGAACAGGGAAAGGGATTCACCCTTCAACATTAAGACAGCCTTGGCAGGAGTTGGTAGTCATCATGCAATGATATATCACATGTGATGGTCAACAGGATGTGGTAAAGCCCCGTCAACTCAAATTATTAGCCGTCTTAAAATAGATTCAATTTGTCATTTTATTTGAATTCTATATTACATGATGTTGCTCGACGATTTAGGAAAGCTAAGGACCCACTTATTGTCATCAGTCATCATGGAATGATTAAATTGATTATCATGAATGGACTGGCCCAACAACAGTTAGCCTGGGACAATGTTGTCAATCCTACATTGGCTCCACCTCCAGGAAACACAGTAACATAGCAATAAGGGCCAAGAACCCCAGGTCTGAGAAGGAAAATGAAAAGAAATAATTCCTTTGTGCCTTTAAACCTAGCAAAACGTAGGTGCTCTATGTGATTGAGAGCCCAATGATGTATCCCAATTCAAACAGATGAGGTTGGACCATCCCACTCACCACCTCCAAGTCCACAAAATCCCCCTTTGCAAGACTATGAGGAGGAAGTGGCCAGGGTATCGGAAAACATGGGGATATTTGGCGAGGATAGAGAACAATCTGGGAATGTTGAAGAACAGAATTGTACCCCCAACTAGTCTGCCTCTGCTAACAACCCTGGTCATGAGCAAACCCTGCCATTCACTGATTCAGTGGAGGAACAGAGGGAACCAATCCATCCTGTGGAAAAACCCCTTGAAGCCGAGGTACGTGAAGAGGAAGTCATTAGAGAAGAAAATCAGATAGCAGACACCAGTCTAGTGGAACCCTCAGTTGAAGAAAATCCTGTAGATGAAACCCTGGGAGATGTAAATCAACTAGGCAATACTATTTTTTCTAATTCCCCCGAGGACGAGGCCTACCCAGAAGAAAAAAAGGAGAATGACTTTTGTTCAGGAGACACCATTGTATTGGGATCTCCTGAAAGAGAAATACATGATAAAGAGGAGCTAGAAGGTGAAGCTCCATTAGGAGATACAGTTCCAGTTGGAACCCTCCCTGATGTTGACACAATACCAGCTATACAGGAACCAGAGGAAAATACAATTAATCTACCACCGGTTGGAAGTACCAGAACAAAGAAGTCCTACAAGGACATGCTTAGAAAGATGCTTAAGAAGTATAGGAAATAGAAGCAAATAATTGGGCAACTAAGGTAGTGGTTAAAAGAAGCCATTAGAGCCAAGAATTTCAAAGTATAAAAAGAGACCACAGGCACATAGACATAACATTGTTTTGGAAAGGATGCTGAAACCCAAACTGAGGATCTTTTGGCCTGTCCAAAGGAAACTAAGATAGAGCCATGTCTTGTAAAAGACACTAAAATGCAGACTGAAGACCCCTGTGTTTTCTCACAGGAGACCCAAACAGACTACCCTACCGTGGATACTACTGTTCAAACAGATGATGAAGAGGACATGCAAATTGGTCATTGCATGATTCAAGAGGAAGTTGAAGTTGCTGTTTAGACCGATCCCATGGAGACCCAGGATGGAGAAGCCCAAACAGAGGAGACACCTGCTTACATTCCTTTCGTAAGAGAAGCAGTCATTTGGATGTTGTAGAATGAACTACTGAAGGCTCAACAGGAATGAACTCAACAAAAAGAAAAGGTAGTGCTCCTGCATGAACGTCAAAAGTTGAGGAAGAAATTCGAGACGCTAATAATGACTGAGGAGGAGACCTTTGCTTAGTACAAGGCTGAACGAAAAAAGGTTGAGAAAGCATAGGAAAAATTACAAAAGGATAAAGAGCAGTTGGAAACTACCTACTCTCTTTATTCAGACACCCTGTCATGTAGAGCCCCTGCTACAAATTATGCCTTATTCCTCATGGAAAGTTTCCTCTTTCTAAAAATCAAAGCTGCTAAGGTTGGCAAGCCTGTGGAAATAAAAACTATCCCAAGCTTTGTCAAGTTCTTTAGACAGTAGGATGAGTAGGTACAACACTTCCTCTGTGAACTCTATATGCACAATTTCTTTTTGGAAGATGACAAGGACAACCACCCTGGCCCCTTTATAGGGGATGTCCAATTCCATGCATTTCTTTCTTTCGCTACCAACCAACTCAAGTGGGTCAAGGCTCACAATAATTTTAGAAGGTGTGAGTATGGCATTGACCTATGGGTTAGAGGGGATCCTACACAACCTCTACATCTCTTGTCAGACATATGCAATTTATGAAGCGAGCTGGTGTTGTAGGCCAATCATGGCCATTCCACATAGATATTATCCAAGCTGGGAAGGAGTACTTCCAGGAGATTAAGGAAGAAGCCTTGTTTGTAGTTAGAGAAAGCTGGGAAGTCTCCAACAACATTGTGAGGAACCGAGAATCATTTGGGTACCAAAATTTAAAGTTGCCTCCTCTTGTTTCTATAAATACAGTAATATGATTTTGACTATGGGGCTTGACTGGATAGGGTGTCGGTATAGAACCACGATCATATGGTATCCCCCAGATAAATACCGTAGTGACTATAATTTGAAAGATCAAGAGGTAAGCCGAGCTTTGTTGTTTTTCATAAGAAAACCGATTTTAGAATTTATAAGGAGGAGGTATATCCCGCTTATTCCCTAACTCAGCTACACCTAAACCATTTAATTGCATGAGGACATGCAACAAGGTAAGTTGGGGAGTATGTTGGGTCAGGAAAAAGGTACGTTTTCTCTTTGTAAATAGATTTATTCAACATTTATCCTTACATGATTATCTCTGTTTATGGATCAAAATAAAGGAAATAACAACTAAAGTTGGATAAAAGAACTTGGTAACAAATTAGATAAATCTAGCACGAGAAACTGACTTTTTACTATATTTGTGTGCAAAAGATGCAGATTGGACAATAGTCATTCAATCGATAGAGCACCAACAGGCCGTAAAAGGAAGAGACAACATTTGAGGTAGGAAAGATAGTGAGAGACTAGGCAAATTGATGCTATTTCATGACAGAATCAGATTATGTATAGCGAAATCATTAGGATCACCTAATCTTGAGGATTCACTTTTATCTATTTATTTTCTAAATGTAATATATACGGCCAAAAGGAAAAATTGCACGAAGTTTAGACTTTCATAATTTGTAATTATTATTTTTGAGACATATAAAATTGTTATCTCGGTGATGTTGTAATCTTCCTACGGATATTAATGAAGAAATATTGTGTTTGATCCATACTTATACTCTGAGTATTTCTTAGAGGAGACTTCTGGCGACTCTGGGCCTAATCAATAGAAGTTCTATTGCTTTCTTGTGTTATAATATTTTCTATTTTGTCTTTACCAATCGTTAGTGTTAAGTTAATATCATTTCGCTTATTGTGAAGATTGACGATTCCGATTCATATTTTTGTTCATTTAGATTTAGACTGAGCCGTGTGACATATCTGAGTAAAACTTTGATTGAATTGGTTATGTTTGTTTCACTAGTAGATTGTTGTTCATTATGAGTTATGCTATCATAGGTCTTCGAGATAGCATTAATAAATTTCCATAATTTCCTTATATAGATCATTTGCTTTTTAGAGATCATTTATTATTATATGCTTGCTTGTCATTCAATTGAAATTGTCGTTCAATTAGGATTTGTCGTTCAATTGAGATTTGTTGTTCAATTCGGGTTTACTATAGGTTATCATTGTTTTTCAGTTATTGTAGTTCTCTTTATTGATTGAGTGAGTTAGTTTTAATTCTATTTGAAGAATGTTGAGTGTGATTCTTAGCATTTTCATTAGGATTCATTTGATTTCAGAATAAGTTAAATAGAATTTTAGAGTGTGCTAAGAGTTCTTTCAGAGTTATTTCTTCCATAGTTATTTGTTTCAGAATTGTGTGGATTGAGTTGAATAGATAGTTATTAGTGATTACAACAATTTATCATTAGATAACCTCTAAATTCACTGCATATAATGTGTCGACACTCTTGAGATAAAAATACTTACTTTGGGTTGACAATTAATGTAGGAATAAAGATTGTCTATAAAAAGACATCTTAGTTCATCAACAACTTCCACTGGTTGAGTTCGCTTACAACAATGGGTATCAGGAGTCTCTAAGGATGATTCTATTTGAGGCACTCTATGGGTGAAGTTGTAATACTACCATCAGTTGGATTTATGTAGTGAAAAAGGTATTGATTGGATCAGACATGTTGGAAGAGATGGAATGGGAAATGCTAGTAATCAAGAAGAATCTAAATGTAGCACAAGATAGACAGAAGAGTTATGCAGATAAGAACAAGATGTTTAAATATTTTTAGGTTGGGGAACATGTGTACTTATGCATTAAGCCCAATAAGATCTCCTTGAGGATTAGATCATGTGCCAAGCTGGCACTTTGTTATTGTGGACCTTTCAAGATTCTTGAGAGGATTGGACCAATAGCCTATTGAATTGCACTACCTCTGACAATGAAAGTCCATGATGTTTTCCATGTTTCATTTCTTAAGAAGTATGTTAAATATGTCGATCATGTGATTGACAAGTCTTTGTTGTAGGTGGAGCCATAAGGAGAATTCCAGCTAGAACCTTAGTGATTTTTTCATAGAATGATGCTCATGCTCGAACCGAGCAATCGAGCAGGTTAAAGTGCAGTTGAGGCACTTTGGGCTTGATGGAGCTACATGGAAGATGGCTAATCAAATGCGGGCTATGTACCCTTCATATTTTTGGGTTAAGGCAAAGCAATTTTGGTATATGTATATATGTACATGGATGTAAATACCACTATGAGTTGTGTTATAAAGCTCAAATAAGTGGTATGGTTGTCATGTTGTTATTTTTTTCATTATGGTTTGTTTTTTAGTAGGTTGTTCATTGTAAATACTAAAATGAGCTAAGTTGTAAAGATCCATGGGCATTATGTTTTTCTTTTCAGTGGTCTTTCTAGTTGTAGGTGTCACTGAACGCTAAGGATGGTATTCACCCAATGGGGAGGGTTCTGTAACAACCCTTGTTAAAAATCCATGTGATAAAGTTAATAAAGGAAAAATAATAACCAAGGTCATGGGAGACGTATTCCAAGTTGAATGTTGGGAAAAAACGTAGTGATGGGGGATCACTTGTGATTAATTAGTGGCTATGGAAATTGGAAAAGGCAATGGCAAAGGCTTTGAAAAGGCATAATTGCATTAATGGGCATTTATTTATGAAAATAATGGAAAATAAGAGAAAAGGAAAGTGAAAGGTCACAGGTTGCATGTGAGGAGGAAAATGAAGAAAATATAGGCTACATGATAAAAAGGCTTTTGAGGATCAGTTCATAACTTTTTTCATTGCAGTCTTTGACACTCTCATTCTATTCTCTCTCTCATACTCTTGACCACTTAGAGTTTTCTTGGAGCACTCTTGGAGGAGTGTGGCATACTTGGGATTTCAAGCAAGAAGGCAAATAAAGAGAAAGAAAGTGCAAGGGGACAATAGGATCAACAGATACAACAGTTTTTTCTTGCAGGTATCGAGTTGCATGTATGATTTACTTACTAGTTTTGGCATGCATGGCATATGATTGTGGTTTCTTGGTTATGATATGTCATTGGCACGGAGGATTGCTTGGATTGACAATGGTTTTTCCTAGCCTTGCCATTTCCTAAATAGCCATGGTGTTTTCGTTTTTCCTTTTGTTTTATAGTTGTTGCTCATGTTCCTTATGGTTGTGGGTTGAGTTATTAGTTCTGGGAGCCTTGCTTTGACAAACGCTCTAGAAGCCCTGTAACAGCTTGGGTTGAGTTGCTAGTCCTGGAACCCTTGGTCAGAAAAATGATCTGGAGCCCTTGGTAGGTTGAGTTAATTTAATAGCCATGGTGAAAATTCCATGTAATACAATTTAATAAAGGAAAAATAATAATGACAGTTGATGGACACTTATTCTAAGTTAAATGTTGGGAAAGACATCCTAGTGGATGCTCATCGGTTTAGTATGGCTAAGGAAATTGGAAAAGGCAATGGTTAAGGCTTTAGAAAGGCAAAATGGAATTTTTGGCACATTTATTTTTGAAAATAATGGAAATTAGGAGAAAAGGAAGGTGAAATATCACATGTTTCATGTGAGGAGGAAAATGAAGGAAAATAATGTAAAATGAAGAAAATAGAGGCCTCATTGATAAAAAAGGCTTCTAAGGATCAGTTGGTAACCTTTTGTTAGTTCATTTTTGGAGCTCTCTCATTATTCTTTGTCTCTCTCTCTCACTCTTGGACACTTGGAGTTTTCTTGGAGCATTTTGGAATTGGATCAAGAAAGGAAGAGAAGGCAAGAGGAAGCAAAGATCAAGCAAGGAAGAGTAATATTTAGAAGCTACAATAGAATTCTTTGCAGATATCAAGTTGCATGTGTATTTTCCTTGCTAGATTTGGAATGCATGGTATTGTATGTGGTTCTTTTGTTGTGATGGCATGGGTTTTTCCTGATGTGACAATGTTTCCCGCCTAGCCTTTCCATTTTTTGATACCCATGGTGTGATGAGGTTCTCGTGTTTTGGTTGGGATGGATTTCCAGATGGATTCGAAGTTGAGTGAGGTGGATCTTCAAATGATAGAACACATGTCATAATAATCCTTGAACTAGACTGTGGGTTGTGGTAAATCCAGATTTTGTGTTGCCTTGGTGGGCCTAGGAATCCTTATTGGTGAATGATAGGATATACGGTAAAGACAAGAGGCAATTTTCTCTCTGTTGAGCCTAGTAATCTCGTGTTGGGATATGTAGCAAATTCTGGAGAGTGGGTCTCAGTTTAGGGCCTAGTGATTCGGTGTGGATTGTGGTAAATCCTGAGAGACAAGGAGATAGTAAAATTCCTAATGGTGTAGGTGGAGGAATCCAGTAATATCCATGCTTGTTAGGCCTAGTGATTGGGTGGAGATCATGGTAAATCCTATTATGACATGTCTATTGTGTTGGCCTAGTGATCCAAGATGGATTACAGTAAACCCTGGTTTCTATTGATGAGGGTGAGGTGGTTTAGCCTCAGGATGCCCTGGTTAGTTCTTTTGGTTGAGTCCCACATTCATGCTTGGAATATGGCATGGGGGTGAATGGCTAAAGAAAGATTTAGCTCATCCATTCTATTGTTGGGTGGAACATGGTAATACCATCCCAGGTTTAGATTTTGCATCATCAATATGAGGTTATTTATCCTTGTATTTATATGAGTATTATATTGGTTTATATGTGGATCATGTGGATGTGATTTCATTGGTATTTTTGTTGCTATTATGCTGTTATTTATTATTTTATGACAGTGGCTATGTATGGCTCTCATCATGTTTTTACTTGTAAATGAATGGAAAATGTATCTATGACCTAATATATGATAATGCAAAAAATGATATGAGGGAACAATGGTTCTTAGCGATTCTCAGATAAGCATGAGATCCATATGCATAAATCTCTTGTTTACACTTGTAGATTACATATTTGTGTTATGATTGAGGGAATTCTTGTCATGTTTAGTAGGGGTCTGGATAAGGGCATGTTCAATTATTTACTTTTGCATCATTTTTTTTCCTGTTATCTTACTATTTTGAAGGTGTCATTCAATTATGGGCAATGACATGGGCTATGGGCCTAAAAAAGTGGCTCAAATCTCGGGGACGCTGGCACAAAATTGAGAAAAATAGTCCCTCTACGTTGGAATGCCTTTTCATGAGAGCATCCAGAGCCTCCTCAACTTTGTTAGACCTATAGCATGAAAGCATCCAGAGGTCAAGTGGTTAAAAACTTCAGTGGGATCCAGGGGCTAGCTACCTGAGTGGTTGGGATGGTTCCTAGGATTCTTGTAGCTGATGTGGAAGGTCTATATGTTGTGTTTTCATCTATTCCACTTATTTAAGGTCACATAGGAGGTTGAATCTAATCATAGTAGCATCCCGTCACATGTCTACCCCAGTTGGTCAGTTGCAGAGGGTGTTACAGAGTGATATTAGAGTGGGTTGCACTCTCTTTGGGTCATATCCGATACCACAAAGTGGTACTAGAGCATGGCTTACCCCTCAAACTAGATGGGTAGTGTGTTGGTTATGCATTCATGTCATTTGCATGTGTGGTTAATCATTATTGTAGTCTATGTGCTTGTTGCATATGCATGGTGTCAGTCATGGTTGTAGTGATGTCACCATGTGGAAGAGGATGTTGTTGTTATGAAGTATGTCGTCCTGAGTGTATGATTGGTTATATGTTGTTTATTCTTGCGTATTGTCAGTATATGTTGGTATGGTTGTTTTTGTCATGCATGAGGTCATGGTATGTGTAGTTGATATGGTCATGCATTGATGGTTGGAATCTAGCTAGACTGATGGTTACATGGTTATGTGTTTATGTATTATGTGTATATTCTGTTGTGATTATGTTTATACATGTATCACACTGATTTGATGATCTTTCAGATGAGATATCCTCCCTGAATTTTGCTAAGGTACATTGGTCTATTGTGATTTTGTTTAACTGACATAGTATGCCTTGTAATAGAAAGATCAAAATGACTAGCAAGATGGCAGACTACAAAGACTCTCCCTATGTATCAAATGAGTGGTGCGTTGTTGGGTATTCTTTTGATGTGGAAGACACATTGAGAATATTGAAGGAAGAAATAAGGAGTTGTAAGGCATAAATGGCAGGAGCATACAAGCACAAGAGAAACAAGCAGAGGTTAATGCTACACTTCTTCAAAGTTTGTCGGAATTTCAGCGACAAGGGCCACTTTGGATCAGCCATGGAAGGGAGGATATAACTAACGGACATATGGCAGTAGGTCTCATGGTGGTCACAGGTCAGATAGAGATAACACTGTTAGAGATGGCAGGTTGTTGGAGACTTCGGATATGAGAGGAGATGGATCTAGGTACTATTCCAGTTCTGGTTTTGATAGGCATCATGATCGTCATCATTATCATTCTTATAGGAGGAGTGATAGGGACTACTTTCTGGATGAGTTTAAGAAAGCAAGGCCACTTACTTTTGATGGATATGTGAAGAAGTTGAAATATGCAGAGGCTTGGATACTTGGGATGAAGAAGTTCCTTGAGTTGCATAATTACACAGATAATATGAAGGCCGGAGTAACTATCTTCAGCCTAAGATGTAAAGCATACATATGGTGGGAAGATGTGAAGCGAGTTAGAGACATCAGGACCGATGAATTGAGTTGGCACGAGTTCAAGAGGCTTTTTAGGAAGAAGTACTTATTAGAAAGGTACTGCGACAGTAAGGCAAAAGAATTCTATGAGCTAAAAATGGGGTCAATGACAGATGAAGAGTACACGACTATGTTTCTAGAGCTATTGAGGTATGTACCATATCTTAAATATGAGAAGGCTAAGTTCAACGATTTGTCAGTGGATTTCCATTAGCATTTATAGATCAGATTGAGTATGATGAGCCTTAGTCAATTGAGCAAGTTATTGAGAAATTGAAGCATTGCTATGAACAGTCAAAGTATAAGAATGAATCTTAGCAAGAACGGAAAGGGAAAGACAAAGGTAAAGGTAAATGGAAACCTAAAAGAGAAAGGCCTCAAGATGGAGATGAGAAGGAAAATGTGGCACCAGAAAAGAGGTTCAATGCAGCTAGACAGGGACATGGGTCACAACAACAGGAACATAGAGGTGAGGGTACTGATTGGTTGGAGTGTTGGACATGTGGAAAGGAGCACCTTAAGAGATATTGTCCACATAATCAATGTGGTAGGCCTCAAATATATAGTGCATAGGAGGCATATACTTTTTGGGATGTTGGTCAGAGCGTTCCTCATATTTATGCAACTTTGGATAACAAACAGGTAGACCATCAGGATTCAATCATTGAGATGGACGATAAGCTTTCTGATCAAGTTATTTCTATTTTAATTGAACCTAGATCTAATTATAGTTATGTTATTCCTGAATTGGTGGATAAGTGTGGTTTGAGTAAGGAATTTCATGTAGAATCTTGATTAGTACAGTTAGCTATAGGTACAAAGAAGCGAGTTCATCATTAGGTAAGAGCTTGTGCATTTGATTTGAATGGTATGCCTACCGTAGGACATTTCAATGTATTACCATTGGGATCATACAATATGTTGTTCGGCATGGATTGGTTGTACTTTCATAGAACCAAGGTAGATTTTTATGACAAAGCCATTGAGTTTGTTGATGACAATGGGGAACCAAGAGTCTTGCAGGGCAAGAAGAAAGCTACATCAGTTGGGATGGTGAGAGCTATGTAGACAAAGCGCAGTCGCAAGAAAGGGTGTGTATTATTTTCCATGCACATTTCTAATGACAAAGGTAAGGAAGTTGAGGATGCAAATGTTTTGAGAAGGTACCTATTTCTACAATAGTTTCAGGATTTATTTCCCGAAGAGATTTCATAGTTTCCACCTCATAGGGAAGTAGAATTTTCTATTGAGTTAGTGCTAGGGGAAGCTCCAACATTAAAAGTGTTGGGTAGGGGTCTCACAGGTCTAAGTTTTGTCCGATTCATGTAAAAACTCCGCATTTTGTGGAGCAAAGTGTGATTAGCGTAGGGTTATAAGAGTCAAAGGGGATTTAGGGAGGGTCAAAGCCCCTTATTTTGTAAAGGGATGGGATCATCTAGAAGTATTTTGAGCTCTGCCCATGGTTTGTAGACCATGGTATTGTAAGGGTAAAAGCATATATAAAGGGATGTTTTAGAAAGTCTAAGGGAAGGAATCAATGGATGTAATGTCTCTATGTCTATTTTTTTGGGAGATATTTCTATAGTCAGGAAAAGAGGAAGGCTCCTGCAGCTATGTGCACAAAGACCTTAGTAAGTTTGTAGCTGTGTGTGCATTCCCCTGTAGCTGTGTGCATAGGGTCAGAAAGATTGTATCTGGGAAGACTTGACTAATAAAGAAGAAATTTGAGACAAATCTGTGTATTTTATTATGTTTGCGCAATTGATGTGTTTTCACCTGTTTATGATTTTTTTTACATATTTCTTCTGCAATTACATCAAGAAGCTTCAAATATGGTTTGATATGATGAATAATAAATGTTAGACTAGTTACGTGTAGTTCACAAATTTGTTAAGTAGGAAAACACTTTATGATTGTAACAATAAGGTTAACAGTTCGCGAAGGTTAGATTAAGACCTAAACTGATAGAAACCTTACAGACACACTGCATAGTCCCTCTGGATGTAGAATTCTGGTTCTAGCATCCCCCAATATCGCCTTAGGTGACACTACAGTCTATGCTACATAGATCGTTGCCAAAAGGGCCATTGTTCTAAGCCCATGAAGCCAACAAATGGTTTCGTTGTCAGGACCGAGATCTATTTGAGGGATGTGTGATGTGGCAATTGACTAGAAAAGAGATCCAAAATTGGGTAGATTGAAAGTTGCATGAATTTGCTACACAGAAAAGAAGTGATCCACAGTAGTCAAAAGAAAGGTGGTTACTGAGGTATATATATGTAGAACACCATGAATTTTTTTCGCATCATTCGCTAATGAGCTTCACGAGTGGCTTTCAAAGCTAGCAGTAAATGAACCATGTTGGAAACATGACAATCCTATTGCGTGGGCCCCAGAGTTGATTAAGCGACTTAATGAATATGAAAATAAGGTCGCAAGAGATGTTTATTACTGGATCGATAGTATCCTCAGAGGCTTCATTACTAAATTCGCAATTGACACAACAATATCCTATAGTGAAGTTGAGCATAGATTTTTCAAAGGTCCACGAGGTAAGTATCTGAATTCCTTAAAGCTCTGGATTAAGATGTTTTTATGTGAAAAGCATGTTATGCATATAGATTTATTTTTAAAAGAAGCTCGACTGGATCTATGCGAAGCGAAAAAAGATTCAGAGTAGATCGTGACAAATTTATTGAAGCTGAGTGCAGTCCATTATTGGGTGAATTAGAGAGCAAAGAAGAAAGGAGCAACCCTAGTACACCTAGAAGCGCAACATAGTCAAAAAATCAAGGCACTTCTAGGATTCCTCACCCGTCCACTCCACCTCCAACTTCGCCTCCACCTCATACACCTACAACCTCCACCTCCACTATTCAACATCGCTAACGCAATGAAGATGCCAATCTTTAAAGGTCAGGGATTAGAGGATCCTAATCAATTTTGGTTTGTCACAGAAGTTATATGGAAAGCGTTGTAGATCAAGGATGATAATATGAAGAAAGCATAGCTTGTCACAATTCTACACCCGAATGATCACTGATATTTGCTACAGAAATATGTGTAATTTCCGCAACAATTATTTTGTAATTTCAGCCGATTAGTAGGACATTATGAGAGCCATTGCTGCAACTATGACTTGATGATAGATTGAACCTCGACATATATGATGCAATTTGAAGGTTTCACACACAAAGATAATGGTTCACTTGCGGTTTGTGGAGGATTTCAAGGTGGAGGACGTGGTCGAAGAGGAGGCACTAAATGAGGATAGGGTCAAGTCATATGCTATAATTGTGGCGAAGATGGAAATTATGTGTGAGATTGTCAGAATCCCACTCACCCTTCATGTCAGTATTTTAGACAGTTTGACCACGTGATAGAAGATTGCCCTTTTTTAATGGCTAAAATACAGGAAAAGAAGAATCAATATCCTATGTAGAATATCCAAATGATGCAATCCGAACCGCAAGAGAATGATCCAAGAATTAATATAGTGACAAAAAGTGGTGCAACTACCGGAGAATATAGAGTGGAAGGTAAAAAGCATGTGGCAGATACATGGGTTAGGAAGGCTAAAGAAAATATTACTAGGTTCAATCTGCAGAAGGAAAATGAAACATTCTTAGAGGAGAAGAAGAGTTTCATGGACCTAGGAGCTTCAACATCAAAGTTGCAAAAGCAACTAGTACCAAGGAAAAGCGCTCCTAAAGTACATACTGTGATAGAGAACCTTGATTCGGTTGTTTTGAAGTCCTTTCTATAGATGTGTATGAAGTTGTTAATGGACCATAAAGCAGTAGACGGGTTGCAAGAATTGATCGACAATTGTGCCAGTAAAGAGAAGCCACAACCTGAACAACATGCAATAAATAATGTCAACAAGAATAAGGAAAGGACTAGCCAAGAAATGCGATCAACTGCGTAGATTGGCGAATTTGAAATGGATCAAGTAATTATGGACTTAGGATCTAATGCAAATGTATTGCTAAAGTAGACTTGGGAGTGGATGGGGAAACCAAAGTTGTAATGATAACCAATTTAGTTGTGCACTTCCAATCAACAGAAGATTATTTCGATGGGTCGGTTGCAGGGTGTTATGGTGGATATTGAAGGAGCAAGCATGAAAGTGGAATTCAAAGTCATTGAGATTGTGGACAATAGTAATATGTATCCATATTTTCTCAGAATCGATTGGGATTTTGATATGGATGCCATAATACATCTAAAAAGGAGGATTATGGTATTTGAAAAGAATGGCACGAGGCTCATTGTTCCTTTATATCCTTTTGAAGGAGTGTGATATACAAAACCCTTCTGTGAATAATACGCTAATGAAGATATTGACCACATCTATAAGTTAACTATGTGCAACGAGAATTGAATCAACCCCACTGTAGATGGACAAATAAGCTGGGAGAAGGATAATTCATGTCATTCAGAATTGGATGAAGAATTGGAGAATTGGCAGAATGAATTGCACGAGGTTTCTACTCTGCACTGTAATAGAATGAAAAAATATCTTTGTTGCATATCAACTGAGGTACATCATTTTCCATATTATAATGTGATAGGTGATGTAAGCATATTTCTGGATAAATTTTGAAGAGATGTACGACAAGAACAACAATTCCAAGCCTTGGATATAGCTTTGAGGGCCACACCTGCATGTTGGTAGGGTACACATAAGGATAATATAAGAGAATGTAGGGAGTACTGATGATTGACGAGGCTCAAGTTTGGTCATGAAAACAAAAGGATCATAGAGAAGTACAATGGCAAATATTAACCTCGAGATCATTTGTCTCATTGGACTAAGGCATGGGGCTATAATGGGTACATGTATTTTCTCACACTTTGGATGTGATACTAATGGATTGGTAACTTGAAATGGAGTTGTGCCATGGTACCACTGATTGAAATAATATGAAGGACAATTTTATATTGACCTTTAGCTTTGAGGATGGTTTTCAATGTATAGATGATTCCCTTCAAGAAATTAGAGCTGCAATTTTCTGGAAACCTAATGAGCCAACGAATTGGGTACAAACTGACTGGAACGCAACATGCACTGGAATGCTATAATATGACCGCTGAGGTGGGCGAGGAATATCTGTGCAACATTAAAATTCCTGAGCCAGAAGGATAGCGTGAAGTGGTAGGACTAGGTGTTGAAATACCTAATGTAACGCAACTTGTTAAGACAAGGCATGTCAACATCGGCTCAGAGGCGGAGCCGAAGCTAGCGCGCATAGGAGATTACTAGGATGAAGATAAAGTAGGAAGGGTCGCTGAGTTACTAAATGAGTACTAGGAGCTATTTCCAACAAAGTTTACAGAGTTAAAAGGAACCATAGGATATCTAGGTGTCATGAAAATCACTTTGAAGCCAAATGTGAAGCCTGTAAAACAACGACGTATAGGCTCAACCCAAAATACAAGGAGAAGGTGAGAGGAGGAACTTGAGAATATGGTCGTAGCTGGGATAATTGAACTTGTGGAAGAATCTGACTGGGTGAGTCCAATGGTAGTACAGGAGAAAAAGACCAAGGGAGAAATAAGGATTTGTATCGATTTAAGGAAGCTGAATGATGCATGTGTACATGGCCCATTCCTAACACCATTCATGGATGAAGTTTTGGAAAATGTAGGAGGAAAGGAGGCATATTCCTTTACAGATGGGTTTTCTAGGTACCATGAGATTAAGATAGTACTAGAAGGTAGGAGTAAGACCACATTCGCTATCGAATGGGGATTCTTTCAGTATACAATCATGTCATTTGGATAGAGGAATGCAACAAAAATATTTTCTAGAGTTTTCACCGCAACGTTTAAAGAATTCATTCACAAGTTTCTGGAGGTTTACTTTGATGAATGGATAGTCTTTAGACTATTAAAGAAGCATGCATCGACCCTACACTTGATGTTTGATATCTTTCGGAAGTATCAAATCTCATTCAACCTAAAGAAGTGTATTTATTATGTACCTTACAGAATTTTACTGGGACATGTTGTCTGTAAGCAAGGGTTGATGGTAGGTCCTGCAAAAATCATTGTTATTATTAATTTGGATATGCCGAAGAGTGTGAAGCAGCTATGCACAACTCTTGGACACACTGGATACTATCATAAATTCATTAAGATGTATGCACAGATCACTACACTGATGGAGAAATTACTAAATAAAGATGCCACATTTTGTTGGGACGATGAGTGTCAGAAGAGTCTTGACATCTTAAAAGAGAAAATGGTCACTACGCCAATCTTGGTGTTTCTAGATTGCAAGAAGTTCCACATTCATATGGATGCATCATGTATAGATTTTGGAGTTGTCTTAGCGTAGCCAGGGGAGGGGAATCTTGATCACCCCATTTCATTTGAAAGTCGCAAATTGTCTAAGACAGAGACAAATTATTCCACAATGGAACGAGAAGGGTTAGCTTTGGTGTATGTGTTGCAAAAGTTCAGGCATTACTTATTGGGTGCGCATTTCAAGATGTTCACGGGCCATTCCGCGCTGAAATATTTGGTGAACAAGCCTACGTTGTGGGGGGGCGGGGGGGGAGATTTTCTGATGGCTATTGTTGTTCCAAGAATATGATTTTGAAGTAACAATCAAGCTAGGACCACTGAACGTTGGGTCTGATCATCTATCTAGAATTGAGATAGACGGAGAAACGACCAACATTGAAGAAGGATTGCCTGATGCACAACTCTTCGTAGTAAAGTTTTTGATGAACATTGTGCAGATATTATTTACTTTTTAACTACTAGAATAGCTCTTGCAGAGCATACAATGCAATAGAAGAAAGAAGTAGTAGTCAGAGAGGTATATTTTTATCTAATTAATGAAATATTGTGTATATATATCCTTGAGCATGAATGACACAGTATTTTGGTAGAATCACATGTTGGTGTCATGGGAGGTCACTACGCAGGAAAATCAACCATGCAAAATTTTTTGAGGGTAGGACTATGGTAGCCCATGGGGCACAAGGACTCTAAGGAATATTGTAGTGCTTGCGATGTTTGCTATAGGACTGGAGGACCATCGTGGAGAGACAAATTGTTTCTAAATCCCCAAGTTACTTTCCAGGCTTTTGATAAGACAAAAACTGATTTTGTAGGGCTAATCAATCCGCTAGGAAAGAAGACCGGTGCATGATATATTATTACTGCAATAAATTATCTGACCAGGTGGGTTGAGGCACAATCGGTAAAGGAATACTGTGCACTTCATTTTTGAGTATATATTGGTGAGTTTTGGGTGCTCAAAGATCCTAATGAGCAACAGAGGAATGCACTTCCTCAAAAACACTATTGAAGCATTAAGAGAAAAGTTTCAGGTACATCACCAGAAGAGCACCCCTTATCATCCTCAAGCGAATGGAATTGTTGAAGATTTTAATAAAATTTTGGAGAACACTCTCACGAATGCGTGCAACGTCAACATGAACGATTGGGATGTGTGCATACCTGTAGTATTATTGGAATACAAGACTACTTGTAAGAAGTTTATAGAACAAACTCCATTTAGACTGGTGTATGGACATGAAGCTATAATGTCGATGGAATATATAGTACCCAGTCTTAGAATTTAAATAGTCATGCATATGGTAGATAATGATATTATGGAAGAAATATTGGAACAACTGCTTGTGCTAGAAGAAGATCGCTTTCTTGTAGGATTTAACCAACAAGTACAGAAAGCTTGGGAAAAGGCATGGAACGACTAACATATTAAACAACAAACTTTTAAGAATGGATATTTGGTTTTTTGTATGATAGTAAGTTCAAACAGTTCTATGGTAAGTTCATGATGCATTGGCTAGGCCCGTACATTATCAAGCATATCTCTGATGGTTGCCTTGTTCAGCTCGCGAAGCTGAATGGTGAAACATTTGTTGTTGTTACACAACATTTTGTCACTATCCCTGTACTCCCCATTACTCGATCCTAGAGGACCTCTATAGTGACCCTCATGTGTTTCCCTACCACGAAGAACATGTCCCGACATCCCTCTTCATCTGCAAAACATTTCCCTCTTACATCATTTCCCAAGAATATTCCTTCAAAATTAGTTTTCAAGACCAACGCTAGCACTTAGTTTCTTCCCTACGCTAATTTGCAGAGTCTAACACTGGGCCTAGCATTGAAAGGCGTTGGTAAGCCATTCATGAACCGTGTCGACCTTCTTTTGGCAAGTTTTTAAAAATTGAATGAAGCTTCCAGGTCTAGAGGTTTCATGAACAGAAGTTTGGTAAATGGCTGGGCAAGATAGAGTCGAGAGAGACTGTTTGGGCTCCTTTCCCTGATTAAAATGGAACAAACCAAAAGGGATAAGACCTCTCCCATCATAAGAGGATCCATTTCCCCTCTATCAAAGCTATATAAAATCCTCATTTTCCAACCTCAGCTAGCTAATGAAGGAGCTTGAATAACCATCAATATCTTAATAGCTTTATCCTTCTAGTTCATGTTTGTAAAGGGAGAATAAGCTTGTAGTGCTTGGTTTGGAGAAAAGAGGGATGAAACCTTGAACTTCCAATGTTTTGAGGGTGAATCATGAGATGCTAACAGTGGTGTTGGAACCTGGACACGTCGAAGGAGACCTGCAATGCTAAGGCGAAAGTTGTACTTTTCTTTTTTTCATATGAATAAAAAAACTAATATTTTGTTTCCTATATCAATTGCATATGGTTTTTGGTATCTTAAGACTCCTTAGCCTCTTAAGTAGGTTGAATATTTTATATGCTATCATGTGTGATTTTCTCCCTTATTTTTTTTGTCTCAAGTGCTTGATGAACGTTAAGCAGATGATCGCTGGAGGAAAGACACAAAGACTTCATCAAACATGAATAGCGTTACAAGAGGTAGGATCTTGAATACATTCTCAATCTAAGGGAACTTATGTCATATTGTCTATTTTGTGGCTAGATCCTCTCTCCTAGGCTAGAGGGATTGTCTCTATCTGTAGAGAGAATTTTCCTACTCCACAAATTGGCAACCATACTTCATTCCATCCACCTTTTAGCAACCCAATGTGTACTTCGGCGAATGAAATGAAGTTTGGGGGGCATATGCCTTGGCTCTATTCATGCTGGGGGCATGCCATTTTTTCATCCAAGCATATTTTTTCATTTCAAGCTTGTGTAAACATGAAACCGAATCCAAGCCTAGTTTTTCATTTCAAGCTTGTGTAAACATGAAACCAAATCGAAGCATAGTTCCCCGTGGTTTAGGCTTGTATAAAAATGAACCCATATCCATTTTAACCCTCATTATTGCCATTTTTATCAGCCTCTCCCATTAGATAAGCCTTGGTTTTTTCTCCATTGCATCGCCACCATCTCTTTGGCCGATCATTCACTTTGACTCGGTTGTTTTACCCTTTCTTGAGTAACTGCAACAATGAGTGGTTTTACTAGCTAACCTCTTGACCTTTTAGTTTTTGAGTAGTTCCACCATAACCGAAACTAGTTGCTACCCTTTATACCATTTGTTCCTCCAGGACGAGTCACCTTTAAGCTCTTTTCTGACTCGTAAAAAATGAAAATATTGCCGAGTATTTTTCCCTTTTAGACTCGTTAAAGCAAATAAAAGTAGGGAGTAATCTTTGATCTCTTTTCTGTCTCTCAAAATATGAAAATATTGTCGAGCTCTTGTCATTTTGAACTCGTTAAAGGCTACGAAATTTTGGGCTGGGATAAAACTATTTACGAAAAAGGTATACCTTAGTCAAACATGACTAGGAGGTTCTCTTTAATATTGTTTTCTAGCTTTTTAGGTTCAAGAGACAACTTTACGAAAAGGGACCCTTGGATTTTTATTTTCCGTGTCTTTTTCAAAGTCTCTAAACATGAAAAAGATTCCAAGTTTCACCTTTGTTAGACTCGTTAAAAGACTAAACGACATAGGACTTGTTAATATAACGAGACCGAGCCTATCCTTCCTAGGGATTGTTAAAATTTACTATGTAGGATCCATCTGAATGATGGGCTTATATTACAAGCATATACTATCCCCTTCAAGCTTGTGATAAAAAATAATTGGGGTACTTACCATAAATGATGGGAGAAAATCGAAAAATTTTACCAGTTATGTAGGTAGCTTGTCACTCTTGAACATGAGATTCTTCTGCTTCATGTTGGGTTGGGATATCCCCACTTCATCATGGACCTTCCTAGGTTTGGGCTGCTACTATTTTCCTTTCCATCTGATCTCAGCCACTTCATCATGACCTCTGATCCTATGGATCCAAAAGCTGCCAAGCTCCAGAATCGTGTCACCGATATGTTCAAGAGTTAATCCTGCTAAAGATCACACTCATTCCTAATTCTCTGTATCATTCATAACCATTGCATCCCTTGTCTTGTGTCCATGATATGGGATACATCATGGCCCTCCTTCGACAAGGTCACTTCCTGTCAACTTTAGCTCATTATCCGAGAATTTGGGCGAGAGATTCCCTTCTAGTACCTTAGAGCTTGCATGCTCTAATGGCAAGTAATTTTCACTCGACAACAAGTTCTCATTATTGGCTTTTGATCGAGTGACTTCATGGGTATTCGAATTCAGTTCCTTATTCACACTCCATGAATTGTGCTGCTGATACCTTGAGATCCATCGTCATTATTGGTGGTTTCTCTCGTGCTTATTAACAATTCACATCATTTATTGGTAATCAAGCAATTTTCTAGCATGTTTGACATCAACACATCTATTCACATACTACAATTTGTACTTTGATCGGGTTGTATTGGAGTATAAGACCCTCGGCTCAGATTACACAAGTCCAAGTTGCGGAGCAATGGGAAATGACCATCCTTACATACATGTCTCTTTTAGATGGATGGTTGTGACCATACCATGAGTTTGTTATATGTTATCCTTCTCATTATTGGATGGTTGCGACCATAACTTGGGTTTGATATGATCCTTCTTATTGGATGGTTGTGCCCATACCATGGATCCATTTACATGATCTTATTCTGGATGGCTGTGTCCATACCACGATTCATGTATCATATATTTCAGTGATGTATATGTATTTATGATTACTTGTAGGTTTTACGACGACAGTATCCGATTCCATGCATCTACTCATAAAGCATTTCACCCCTCACTCTTGTTTGACCTTCATGCTTTAGGGGGCATCTATTACACAACATTTTGTCATTGTCTCTATACTCCCTGCTCCTCAATCCTAGAGGACCTCTACAATGACCCTCATGTGTTTCCCTGCCATGAAGAACATGTCCTTACATCCCTCTTCATCTGCAGAACATTTCCCTCTTATATCATTTCCCAAGAATATTCCTTCAAACTCAGTTTTCAAGACCGGCGCTAGCACTTAATTTCTTCCCTGCATCAATTTGCAGAGTCTAATATTGGGCCTAGCATCAAATGGCACTGGTAAGCCATTCATGACCCACACTGAACCTCTTTTGGCAAGTTTTTAAAAATGGAATTGAAGCTTCTAGGCCTAGAAGTTTCGTGAACAGAAGTTTGGTAAATGGTTGGGCAAGATAGAGTTGAGAGAGAGTGTTTGGGCTCCTTTCCCCTATTAAAATGGAACAAACCAAAAGGGATAGGACCTCTCCCATCATAAGAGGATCCATTTCCCCTCTATCAAAGCTATATAAAATCCTCATTTTCCAACCTCAACTAGCTAATGAAGGAGCTTGAATAACCAACAATATATTAATAGCTTTAGCCTTCTAGTTCATGTTTGTAAAGGGAGAATAAGCTTGTAGTGTTTGGTTTGGAGCAAAGAGGAGGAAGCCTTGAACTTCCATTGTTTTGAGGGTGAATCATGAGATGCTAACAATGGTGCTCGAACCTGGACACATCGAGGGAGACATGTAATGCTAAGGCGAAGGTTGTACTTTCCTTTTTTCCATATGAATAAAACAACTGATATTTTGTTTCCTATGTTAGTTGCATATGGTTTTTGGTGGCTTAAGACTGCTTAGCCTCTTAAGTAGGTTGAATATTTTGTATGCTATCATGTGTGCTTTGGTCCCTTGTTTATTTGTCTCGAGTACTTGATTGACGTTAAGGAGTTGATCATTGGAGCAAAGACACAAAGACTTCATCGAACATGATTAGCGATACAAGAGGTAGGATTTTGAATCCATTCTCAATCTAAGGGAACTTATGTCAGTTTGTCTTGTTTGTGGCTAGATCCTCTCCCTTGGATTAAATGGATTGTCTCTATCTGCAGAGAGAATTTTCCTACTCCATAGTTGGGCGAGTAAATGGAAGTAGGTTGAAACTCTACAGGGGTGATTCCATCCCTGGGGCTGCATGATGGCTATATGAATGGAGGATAGTCTTAGTGCTACAGGCAGTTGGAAGGAAGTACATGACTTTAAAGTACTCTTCCAATGAAGGACCTTGGCAAACAAGGAGGGTTGCATGACAGTCAGGAGGATGGTGCAGGTGGATAAAGCTACAGTGAGGAAAGAGTAACTCCACTGTAGGGAGGGATCTGAAGTAGTTCATCCAGAATATGACTGTTGGGGTTGATTTTACAAGGAAATTTCCATTAGAAGGAGTAGGGGGAATGCATTTAAGGAGCACATCTAGGAAAATCTGCCACCAAATCCACATTTATGAGAAATATATGGAGGGAATTGAGTGGTTTGAATTTGAAAAAGGCTATAAATATTGCATCCCGCTTCACATTCAAACACTTTGTTTATTGAGAATCCGTTGTGAGATATTGCACCTAAGTGCAAGATAAGCATTCTATTGCATTGTCTGATTGGAGTTGGAAAGAGCTTGAATAGGATTTTATGAGTTGAGGGATAGAATCCATCATGACTGATTCACAACTGACACATACTAATGTACCACGATCGTCAAGAACTAAGCCTACTGCCACAATAGTACTAGTCAAGAAGCAAAAGAAGCCCCAAAGGACCCCGATTAGGAAATCAACGAGGAAACTACCCATAGAACAACAAAGTAAAGAGAGAATGGATATACTAAAGAAACTGATGGAGCCCCAATATCTAGATGAGTAGGAAAATAATCGATGGATTTGAGCATATCAGTGCAGACAATGTGGAACCAATCTCTAGGTTGCCACCCTATATGTCATCGAGGAAGCCAACTACAAAGGTGAAAAAGGTAAAATGGGAATAGGGTGGTGGCGACCCTGTTGTGGACATGGAGGACATTGATTCCCTGTTTATAATAAAGAAGTGGCAGAAGTAGAGTGCTAGTGGTCCGTGGAAGATGCAGAAGTCCAATAAATCCACTAGTGCAGAACCTTTGGTCCTCACTTAGGGGGACTTTGATGAAATTGGTGACACCATCTAAGATGAAATAGAGGAGATGTGGGGAAATATTGAAGATCAAGACAAGTAAGTATTGACAAAGGTCTAGCGGGGCCTTAAAGAATTGTAGGTTCAGACGAGCATGATCCAAATGATCATGGTTGAGACAAGTGTGAATCAAGCAAGTGTAGTATCGTCGACGACAAAGCTTACTGCAAACCTCTGAGCAGTGCATTTTCTTGAAGGATCACTACACGTTGAGGCTGCAGAAGAAAGGGAGAGGGCAAAAACATTAAAGAATATGAGCCTTAATCTTGCGGTGCTCCCGCTTCATACATTTCATAAGCTACATTAGGGTGTCACAGATGAGCTCAAGATATGGGAGCAATGAGCTCTGTTGTTCATCAACTAAGTCGAAATCAACAACCAACAGATTGTCAAAGAAAATAATAAAGCGATGCAGGATTGCGAGGAGTTAGCTGCACATAGACAACAACTAGAAGAGGCCATAACCAAAGTATGTTGTGGGCTTCTAGAGCTCTAGATCCCAGCTGAGGCAAATTCAACAGAAAAGATTCAGAAACTGCCAGTAGCAGTAAGAGAATCGAAGGAAGAGGTGGGAAAAGTTAGATTTGAACTATATATGGAGATTACATAGCTTCAAATGAAGTTGTGGCCTACAATGCCACCATAAGTTTAAGAGTAGCGCGAAGCTGCTATAAAAGCTGCTACAACATAGATAGCGACTCCAGTCTAGGATTGTAGTCAACTTTTTGAAGATACAATGGAAGTGTGGGCCTTGGTGCAGGAGGACACACATGTGCAAAAGATCAAAGTGGAGATCAAAGACAAGGAAATACAGTTTGATGAGCTTAAAGCAACAACACCAACCCTAGCACCTATGTAACAGTTCTCATGTCTCTAGGAAGGAACACTTCTACAGGGACATATTGTTGAGTTGCATAGAAAGGCACATATCATCTCCATGTGGGCACAACCTTAGGCAAATGAGGCTTACCATCTCTCACAGGAAGTATAAGGAAAATTGAAGAGCATGTAACAAACATAGATGATAATCGACCTCGCAGTAGTAGGCTTGACAACAGAGAAGCTCATGGATGAGGTTTGACAAGCCGTAGATCAATTCACAACAAAAATTCATCCATTAAAATCTACATACAGAGGCCTAAAAGCAAAGATCGAGGATATACTAGCTGAGTGACTTGAGGATGAGTCACATCTTTGTGTTGGGGGCCTATTGGGTAGGGATTCCTTAGGTCTAAGTTTTGTCCGAGTCATGTAAAGACTCTACATTTTCAGGAGAGGAGCGCAATTATTGCAAGGTTATAAGAGTCAAAGGGGCTTTAGGGTGGGTCAAAGCCCTTTATTTTTTTACAAGGATGGGATCATCTATAATTATTTTGAGCTCTACCCGTGGTTTGCGGAACATGGCATTATAAGGGTAAAAGCATATATAAAGGGATGTTTTAGCAAGTCTAAGGGAAGGAATCAATGGCTGTAATGTCTATGAGTCTACTTTTGTGAGAACTTTCTGTAGTCAAGCGAAGGGGAAGGCTATTGTAGGTGTGTGCGTGGAGAACTTAGTAAGTTTGTAGCTATGTGCACAGGCCCCTACAGTTGTGTGTGCAGGGTCAAAAAGATTGTATCTGGGAAGACTTGACTAATAAAGAAGAAATTTGAGACAAATATGTGCATTTTCTTATGTTCATGTAGTTTTTGTGTTTTAGCCTGTTTATGATTCATTTTTATATATTTCTTCTGAAATTGCATCGCAAAAGTTCAAATATTATTTGATACGATGACTAATATATGTTAGACTAGTTTTGCACAGTTCACAAATCCATTGAGTAGGAAAACAATTTATGACTGTAACAATAAGGTTAATGGTTCAAAAAGGTTGGATTAAGCCCTAAACTGATAGAAACATTATAGCCACATTTAATAGTCCCCCCATATGCAGAAACCTGGTTCTAGCATCCCTCAATATTGCCTCCGGTGAGACTGTGGTCTGCGCTATGTAGATCGTTGCCGAAACGGTCAGTGGTATAAGGCTTTGGTGGTTAGCGCAACTAACTCTAAACCTGGGTCTAAGCCCCTAAAGCTAACAAAAAGCACCTTACAGGATGAGCACACCTAAGTTGGTAGAGCTGAAGCTGCAGTTGAAGGAAATGTTGGACAAGGGATACATTAGACCAAGTGTACCACCTTGGGGTGCACTGGTATTATTTGTAAAGAAGAAGGATGGTACTCTCAGACTATGCATTGACTACAAGCAGTTGAACAAAGTGACTATCAAGAACAAGTATCCATTTCTGAGGATTGATGATTTGTTTAATCAACTAAAGGGAGATAGCAATGTTCTCTAAGATTGACTTGAGGTCAGGATACCATTAGGCATGCATAAAAGAAGAGGACATTTACAAGACAACTTTCCAGATCAGGTATGGCATTATGAGTTTGTTGTGGTTCCATTCGATTTGACTAATGCTCCATATACATTTATGTGCTTGATGAATAGTGTGTTGTATCCATATTTGGATAAGTTTGTTATTGTGTTCATTGATGATATATTGGTATATTATAAAAATGAGGAAGAGCATGTCGAGCATTTAGTAGAAATATTGAGGTTTTTAAGAGAGCATCAGTTGTATACTAAGCTCAACAAGTGTAGTTTCTTTCAGATTGAGGTACATTACTTGGGAATTGTTGTCTCCAAGGAGGGCACTGTAGTAGATCCAGAAAAGATAAGGGCCATCATGGAGTGGGTAGCTCTTAGAAATTTGGATGAGGTAAGATCTTTCATGGGTGTGGCAGGGTATTATAGGAGGTTCATCAGGAACTTCTCCCAGATTTCTTATCATATTACATGATTGCTGAGGAAAGGTAAGAAGTTTGAATGGACAAAGCCGTGTGAGGCTAGTTTTAAGCAACTTAAGCAGTGGTTGACACATGCTCGAGTGTTAAAGATTACAGATCCAGACAAGGAGTTCTGTAGTATGTATAGATGCTTGCAAGAGAGGACTTGGTGGAGTCATTATGCGGAATGGAAACATGGTATGCTATAAGTCACGAAAACTAAAAGAGCATGAGAAAAACTACCCGATGGATGATCTTGAGTTAGCAATGATCATACATGCATTGAAGATGTGGAGGAACTATCTTCTGTGTAGGAGATTTGTGCTGATGAGTGATCATATTTGGTTGAGATATTTGTTTGATGAGCCAATCTGAACTCTCGACAAGCTAGATGGTTGGCCACGATCAATGTGTTTGATTTTGAGATAAGGTACATCAAGGGTAAAGAGAACAGGGTGGAAGATGCTCTTATTGGGCGGTACAAGTAAATCACTTAGCAGTTATGAGCTCCTATGGGACAGAATTACAGGATAGGATCTTGCAGGCAGGTCGACAGGATATCAAGTACATGGAGATTGTGCACAGGTTGCAGCAGAGTACAGATACAGTTACAGGTACATGTGGTAGTAAAGGTACAAGTATAGGTATAGGTAGTAGTAAAGTTTAGGTACAGGTATAGGTACAAGTAGTGGTACAAGAATAGGTACAGGTGTAGGTGCACATGATGTGAATTATTGTCTTACAACAGATATATTGGTTAGATTCAAAGACAATACATATGTTCCAGAAAGTAGTGAGCTCAAAAAAGTGATCTTGAGAGAGTTTCATGCGAAACCATATTCGGGTCACCCAAGTTATCAAAAGACATTGAGTGCAGTAAATAATTTTTATTATTGGCCAAATTTGAAGAAGGATGTAGCAGAGTTTGTGGCCAGGTATTTCAATTGTCAGAATGTAAAGGTAGAGTGTAAGCATACAAGTGGACTTCTACAACCAATTGTGATTCCATAATGGAAATGGGAGGTCATTTCCATGGACTTCATAACAGGTTTGTCGAGGAAAATTAGACAACATGATTCCATCATGGTTGTTATGTACAGATTGACAAAGGTTTCACACTTCATTTTATTGAATTCTACATTCTCAGCTAGCGATGTAGCACATGTATTCATCAGAGATGTCATTAGATTGCACGGTGTTCCAAAGAATATTATGTTAGACAGGGATGAAAATTTCACTTCCATGTTTTGGAAGGAGTTATTTGTAGGTTTTGGCATAGAGTTGGCCTTCAGTACAACTTATTATCCGCATACAAATGGACAGATTGAGAGGGTCAATAAGATATTGGAGGACATATTGAGGATGTATGTGATGCATCAATGATGAAAGTGGGAAGAATATATTCCACTGTTATAGTTTTCTTACAACAATGGGTATCAAGAATCTTTGGGGATGAGTCTATTTGAGGCATTGTATGGGTAGAGTTGTAATACTCCCATCAGTTGGAGTGATCTAGTTAACAAGGCGTTGATTGGACTAGGCATATTGGCAGACATGGAACATGAAATGTAGGTTATAAAGAAGATTCAAAAGGTAGCACAAGATAGGAAACAGAGCTATGCAGATCAAAACAAGTTGTTCAAGGAGTTCCAGGTTGGTAACAAGTGTACTTGTGCATCAAATCGAAGAATATCTCCTTACGGATTGGATCATGTGCCAAGCTAGCACCACAATTCTTTTAACCTTTCAGGATCATTGACAGGATTCAACTAGTAGCCTATTGACTTGCACTTCCTCCGACAATGAAATTATATGATGTTTTCCATGTGTCATTTCTTAAGAAGTATGTTAAATATGTTGATCATGTCATTGAATAGTCTGTAGTGCTAGTGGAACTAGATGGATAATTCCAGCTGGAGCCTTAGTGTATATTGTAGAAAAAGGTGCTCATGCTTTAGAACCGATAAATCGAGCAGGTTAAAGTGTAGTGGAAGCACTTTGGGACTAATGAAGCTACATGGGAGATGGAAGATCATATGCGAGCTATGTATCCTTCATTATTTCCTGGTTGAGGCAAAGCAGTTTTGGTATACGTTTGGGTATATCTTTTAGTACATGTTTGGTAAATGTTTTCATATATGTACATATGTATATGGATGTAAATATTGCCATGAGATATGTTATAAAGCTCCAATAAGCGTTATGGGTTTCATGCCATTGTATTTTTCATGTTGTTATGTGTTCATGTTGGTTTTCTTTTCAGTAGGGTGATCATTGTAAATACAACATCGAGCTATGTTATAAATCTCCATGGGTAGTTAGTTAGTTGTTTTTTTT